>JAHQIW010006666.1:0-170090 GCA_019055375.1 Parelaphostrongylus tenuis
CAACACAGTTCGTTTAAAACATAGGGACATGCTTCTCATTACATACCACAGGTATGATACAGATGCTTGCTCCTCATTATACTTTACATGCAACAGCAGGAGTCTGCTCCGCATTATTCATGTGATTGGTCATCGCCGATATTTCCAACTATTGCTCGCGTAGTACTGACCCAAGCTTTCTGTAACTCTATTGAGATCGTTGTTTGTTACTGTTGTGCTATAATGTACACATACCTGCCTAATTACACAGGTTTGAAGTATGATATGCTATAGTGAACGAAAAGCCTTGTGTGGCAAAGCGATAAGCGATCTTTCTGAGCGCAACGATGGCTACACTTTATAATCATAATATATTTACATTGTCCTACTATTAACTCCACATTATTGTTTTATTCGGTTTTTTCCTTTTAGCTTCTCTGAAAGTCCGTGCCATTTTGGTTTTTCTAAAATGTCTTGTATTATTTCGGTTATCAGGCAAGGATTTTTTGAGGAAAGAATTTTCGCTGAGCAAACAGTTGTCATTTAACTCTTAATGTTCGAAGGCTTGAAACTCAAATGATATAAAAATTTAATTTCTTTGCAAGAAAGGCTTCCGTGCAACAAAATACAATTATGTTTCACAAGGTTTGCAAACCTATCTCGTTTTTTCGCGTCTATACCTTGCAGAGCTCTTTCCTTAGATTCTTGAATATCCTTAAACAGCGCAAATCTCAGAAGTTTTGAGAATCTTATTGTCTATTATAAACACTTTTCAAGAGCGCTGAAACAGAGAAAATGGATTTGTGCTCCACATACGCGTATTTGTCACAGGACATAGCTCTTTCTTCGAACTATTAAAAATCATTCAATAACGAGAGTTTTGTTTTAACGCTATGCATAGTGTTCGAAAAGACCGTTTTGCTGCTTTGTAGTAAGGAAAATAGGATTGAGGTAAATCTACCACGCACTTTGACTGATGTACGCGCAGCGGCATTGGCCTACCACGCAACGCGATTCACACGTGGCATAACATAACCGTTATTGAACTTAAAAAACTTATGTATTTAATAGAGAAATCTGGATGAAATATATGAGCCTTACGTTTGAATATCCCATACACAAGTTCATATGCTTTCCGCGCTTAGCCCTAGGCTGCATAAGCTTGGTTTGCGTCTCGAATTAGTAGCGGATTTAATTGGCAATATTCAAGGAAGATAGAAACCTTATGCCTGATAGCAACAAACCGGTGTTTCTTCTACGAATTAAGTGCAAGAGAACAATGTTAACAAAACGAGGGAACAATTACCGATAAAGTAATAAAAATTTTTGTGAAAACATGCGATGTGTGTGAAACACAACTTTATCTTGAATGCTGCCGAGATACCTTCCTAAAAATCAAAAACATCTTGAAAGTTTCCTAGATTTGCGCTAACGAACATGTACTAACGCTTCAAGTGGAAAGCCCTGCTCGGTGAATAATACGCGCGATAACACACGAATCGTGCAGCGTGGATGCGATACAATTCTGGGCAATTTGTGAGATGGCTAAAAGTAGGCTTTTCTGAGAAACACGTGCACTTTGAAACATTTTACACTATGCACTATTCAACTGTTTTTTATATAGCCTGATAAAAAAGGTTTTTCACAACATACAAACGCAAGATCACACGAAATGCGCACAACGCTTGTGCAACATATTATTCTTGGAATGCTCCAGCACTGTGTAAAGATTTTTTCAAAAAAAAAACACTTTTGTTCCTTTAAAGTTTAAGCTTTTGAATAGTTATCAACAGCGTAATAAAACGTTTTTGTCCAGCTAAAGAAAACATTCAGAAATTCTGCCTGATAACGAAAAAGATACGCAATTTTTGCAATGGAATTGCATGACTTTGATATCGCTGAATTGCGCATTTTCTTAAGAACATTACGCCGTTACACGCCAGGATATCAAAAATAAGGTGGGCAGGATACGTGATGCGTTTCAACGACACCCGATGGACGAGAGCCGTTACCGACTGGATTCTTCGGGATGTCAAGCGCTTCAAAGGACGACCACTGACCGCTGGTCCGATTTCTTTACGAAAGCGATAGAAGGTATGATGCTCAGCAAATCCCTAGAGCGAGGAGGACCCACTGAGTTACTCTTGCACGCGATAGGGAAAAATTGAAGTGTTGTTGGTATCCTCTCGAGTCACTCGACGATCAACGGGACGACAGGTGATACAGGTGATGCCTTTATTCCGAGTGTTTTGCTTAGACCACGCTCAAATGCCAATAGACCTCTTGATTTTCATTTGAGCCAATATGTCAGTGGTCTGGTAAAGGACTCTTGTACAGCCCGATACACGTTTTTCAACCATACAATTGCGTCGATCTGGTGGAACACGTTGTCTTTCAATCTTTTTTAGTTAATGCTCTTGTGGGTGCTCCAATCCCCACTCTAAGAGGTATCGAAGAGCACTTTACCAGACCACATGACATGTTGACTCACACAAAAATAAAGAAAACTATTGAAATTTGAGCATTGTCATAATAAAACATTCGAAATAAGAGCATCAATCTGGATTGGGGCGAAGGCACAGATGGTAAAAGTACAGTGTACATTTGATTTAATAAGTTTTACGAAGTAAAAAGTTTAAAAGATTAGCCTCGTCCAGATCGCCCATGAAACGTCGATCGTCAAGCTGGGCTTGGAGAGATTAAAGAAAATCCCTCTTTAACAGCTAGGTCATTCATTTCTTCAACTGCAAGAAATCGAAATTTTATGCTGGCGGAATCGTTCGCTTGCCGGAGAAGTGGCAGGAAGTGCTCTAAGTCGGAAGTGAGTACTTTGGCCATTAATTGTGTCTTTGCTCAGGTGTAATAGGTGCAAGGTGCATAAATAAATATTTTCCAAGCATTTTTTTAGAACTTTTTCCCCGACCTATTGAAAGGGCACGTACGCTGCCGGTTGATCAACTTAGAATCAAATTTTGCGGACACCAGCTACGTCACATTAAGCTTTAGTAATGCAGGTTAAGGCGAATGCAAGGAAGAGGGCGGAGAACATTAGCAATCCCTTGGCTTAGGCACTACTATGGATCGGATTATGAGTCACTGGTTCAAGAGCTCTGACGAAGGCAAAGCGAGCTGCCAACTTATGCCTTAATCTGTCTTGCTACTCATCAGTAAAAAGACACCTTACCCTATGATGTGGATGTTCGGATGGATAGTACCAGGGACATGGAGGAGGCACTTGCATACGGCCGCAACACGATCGCTCTCCATCAAAATAAATGTGGTACCTCAGAGTGATGTCTCGATGGACACTTCATGGATTGACCGATTACAACCGCTCTACACAAATGACTATCTATGAGAACCTCCTGCTGCGATCTTACAGGCAGGACTTTCTCTAGTCGGTAATCATTGGAGATGAGGACCCTGGGTCTACAACGAAAGCGACATGTAACAGGTATACTGCCTCCTTTGCCGCGATGACCTGCGAACTAAACCAAAGTTTGACGCTTGGAAGATGTTTTGAAGATACGCTAGAAGCCATGTGATTTGAAAACTGCTCGACAACAAGCAGGTAATCAGAACCACCTTCTACGGGAAATAACAGTGGGAAGCGACAGCAGCAGTACAAGAGAAGCGTGCAGAACTTTTCCGTGGTGCCCTTCCAATGAACTCTCGACCTTACCTTACCAGTTCGTCTCACCATATTCTGAAGAATTTGCCCATGCTATCACAATCTTCGTGTAGCTCTTATAAGGAGCCATCGGATCACCATCTCTTTTGTGCCCTAACAGCATTTGGAGAAGAAGAAATTTAATGACTACAACTAACCCAAAAGTGGCTTCACCGACTTGTTTGACCGCCTGCCTAATTTTTCTGAGAAGAAGACATTCAATTACTGCACAGCAAATGGATGCAATTAATTGATCATGATGATAACATTTGTCGATCAATTGATTTTTTTTTAAGAAATAATAACTGATCAACAAAGAAGTCGAAGTACGATGATAATAGGAGGAGAACACAACACATAAACCTTGAACTTTATTGGCTTTTAATGTTAAGGATTCTAATGAAGCCCTCCACTCTGCTTTGTGCGTGATTTCTTATCAACGGACAATAACTATCATTGGTAACTGCTGCATTTGTGAATTCTTATCAACGGCTAATCACATCATCAGCAACCTTTTTTGACGTCTTATTAGTGGACCAACATCCGCCACGTATATATCCTTTGCGACCGATGAGGGTCAATGTAACCTTTAGCCGGGCGCCATACGGATGGGCTACGAAGAGTGGTGCGTTGTCCAATACAAATTCGGGTTAATAAAGCTCTCAGAGAACCAATGTCATCAAAAAAAAAACGATAGAATGTCACTGATAAGACTTCTGTATAAATGATTTTGACAAGACTAATGCTAATGCTGCCCAAAATCTTTCCTCTTCTAAAAGAGAATGCCATATACATGCGAAAAGGATCATATTCCCAGTTGCTGGGTAATTTCTCAAATCTTCTTGATGTCTTTGTAGTCAATAGATAGCCTGAAAAATTCTGACTTCAATACTAGCATATTGTCTAAAAATAATTTCACGATGCGTTCTAATGCAAAATAAAAGATGACGTTTTGCAATCGCAATCGAGTTTTTTCAACTTAAGGAGGAATTTTTGAGATTTTATAGTTAGAGTTCGATTTTTGTACAACCATATGCTAATAATAACTTAAATTAGCATTAAAAAGCTTTTGTAAACGTATTTAAAATGATAATAACTCTTAACTGTCGTAAAAGTCCCCAATTTTCTAAATAACTTCTGTCGCTTGCAGCCATATTTCAAGGATTGCACTTGTGAGTCTTTGATAACCTATTCCACTAGATTATTAGTATTCATCTTATAGCTAAAATCATATGAATTTGGGAGGCGTATTTTGTTTTTTGAATGGTTTGCTTTTTGCGTTGTAGCAGTCGAAATAAAATTTTTTTCTGCACTATTTCTCGCCGGATGAAGCTCTTTGCACAAAAATTCAATAACCATTGGATAGTGTTAGTCTTAGAAATTTCAAAAACAAGTTTACTTCTAGAAAGGATTCCTTAAAGAGCTGTAATACTCTAAAGAAGGTTGGATTTCGCACTGCAAGGGAGAGGGAGGTTTCGCGGCAATGGCCCTAGATTACTGTGTCTTTAGCAACAATATCAACTAACTGCGAAACGTAATCTTTTTTCTGCTGCTTCAGTAAACAAGAAGTTATTGTGGCAATGGTCAAGATTTCAAGCATCGAATTATTATAGAAAGTCTAGCGGAAAGCTTTGTTCAGCGAGAAATGCTTGATTGAGGAAGATTTTTTTATTTTTAGTGTCAGATCGTACTAAGAAAGCCATTTCAAATACAAAATATGTTATAGAAATTATCGAGATTTCAACTATCCAATGATTATCAGAACTCTGAAAAAAATCCGAATACGCGCTTTTCTCAAGAGGTCAAAACTGGATGCATTCACTGAAAATCAGATAAATTTGCGAAATCTAATCTTTTTTGACTGTTACTGCGCTCTAAGAAGTTCTTTCCAAAAAGCAAGTACAATATTTAATTTTTTTATGATT
Source organism: Parelaphostrongylus tenuis (assembly GCA_019055375.1). Classification (NCBI taxonomy): domain Eukaryota; kingdom Metazoa; phylum Nematoda; class Chromadorea; order Rhabditida; family Metastrongylidae; genus Parelaphostrongylus; species Parelaphostrongylus tenuis. Next base: position 5,575 of record JAHQIW010006666.1, read on the forward strand.
CGTCTTATCTAATGATTATTAACTGCTTATGATAAAACATTTATCCGGCGAGAAGTGCTTAAATGTGATACAAAATCTAATTCGACTACTGTACCGAAGAGATTAGGCCAATCAAAGAATAAAATTTATCGTTCAAGTTTGCTTGATTTTAGCTATCGAATAGTTACCACAATCTTTTGAAAATCAGTAGAAGCCAAAGGGCTCAATTAATAGAAGACGAGAAAGAACCGCTACACCTCCATCTCTTTTTCCCACGCCATAGGTGAAGAAAAATTGGAACGACATTTCTCATTGATCTAAAAAATGGAACTCTTAGGTGCATTGTTGGTGCAGGCGCCATCGTGTCCACCGATGCCCGGACGGACCTTTCACTTGCCAGGGGCCACTGCCAAATCAAGACCAAGCATGACCAGATACAAGACTCTGATGAACCCTCGTAAGCAGCTGGCCACCAAGGCCGCCCGCAAGTATGCTCCATCCACCGGCGGAGTGAAAAAGCCACATCGCTACCGTCCGCGAATGGTCGCGCTTCGTGAGATCCGTCGCTATCAAAAATCAAGTGACACCCCCATCCGAAAGCTACCGCTCCAGATGATTAGCCACATAGATAACTCTATTTTTGAGCTTGTAGAAATATCAGAGTTTGATTCTTATCAACCTACTTTTTTCAGCGCCTAGTTCGTGAAATCGCCTAGGATTACAAGACGGATCTGCGCTTCCAGCCGGCTGCGATCGGCGCTCTTCAGGTAACGATAATACTTTTGCGTGAAGTCACTACGCCTCCCTCTCCCTCTCCTCCTCCCTCTTCCGCCTTCCCCCCTCAGCTCTCTTCTCACTCATTGCCATTGAATCCAATGCGCAGGGATTGAAGGCTTCCAGGATAAAGACACATAGTCGATAGTCCTCATCACAGCATCTTTACACTATGTTTTGTCAATAAGTCTAGAAGCCGCTTATGGCGCAGGGACCAGCGATGCTCGCGACACACGCGTCGTCGATGGTTCGGTCTCACGCTCAAGGCCCACCAATCTTCTCCATGCTTCCGGGTTCGGTGAATTGGTGCCAAGCATGTCTGAGAGGATAAGCAGCATTGACTGATTCATTGCTAAGCCACCGCTAATCTTTGTGAAGGACAGGTATGAATTCAATCACCTCAAACGGTACTTGATGGAATTAAATGCATAACGCATCCCTCAGGGACTGGTCAACTCCGAGAGACTTATTTAATTTATCCTATCTTTAGAATGAGCTAGGAACTGTAAGATTCGTTCATTGATGCAGCAGAGAATTTGAATAATCTCGGTCATACCATTATACTCAAAAATTCAATAGCTAAGAGCAGTCTTTGGGGGAAAGTAGTACTTAATAATAATTTTAGTAATTTCCAGTGATTCACTGACTTGGTAGTTCTTATTTACTTTTATTTTTGAAAAGTTTTAAGAACGAAGGAAAAATTCGTTGTCAAAAGGCACGAGAGTTTGTCCCTCCTTTTTGCATTGCCACCCTTCATGCTTAAGGACATCCAACTTGCACGCCGTATTCGTGGAGAGAGGGCTTAATTCTTTTCATTCCAAGCCATCCTTTCGTTACTACGATTTCCACGTTATTCTGTCTTTCCTGAAAAGTAATACTTGGTGTCCTCTTGAGTTTTTTTATTACTAGCTCTGTGTTTTCTTAATGCAGTAAAGTTTCCTGAGAGACATGTTCGGTTGTTGTTCGATAGTATTTAGCGAACATTCAGGATGTAGATGATGGGAATAGCAGCTTTAATCAGGGGAGAGGAGAGAACTGTGGACAGTGCGACATAAAACCGTTTACAGGTACCAATGTGCGTTTATCTGTCGATGATACTGGGGTTTTCAAAGTCGGTCAATCTATGAGTAGAGAGTTTAATTTATAATAAGTGTAGACTTGTCATCTGAGTGTCTTGACAGTTGCCGAAGGCAATTTTCCCCATTGCAGTGGACGTCATTGTGGGCAGATAATTTATCAAGACGGGTATAGGACGTGGGCCATTTCGTTGTAAAGGTGTTGCATAGCAAGTTCTGTTTTCATACATTCTTTGGTGTCTGGAGATCTTTAGTGTTCCTTGATAAAGACGTTATGTCACTTCACTGTAGGCGAGCTTGTGGTTGCTAGAAGTATGTGATAAGATGCAGTTCTATCACTTAACCCTTTAGGAGCGGCAATTGGTTGATCGGATAGTGCAACGCGCAAGGGGCGCGCAATTTCCGTTATTCACTAAGGGCTTTTCTCCACCAGGAAAGCGAAATCTTAGGTTTTTTGCGTTACTCTCTACCTCTATAATTTTCTCTACGTGGTCATGGGTTTTTGGTGCACATAAAGCTTTTCTGTGCGATAAAAATCTTGAATGCAAAACGTAGTCTTCTTTTCGCTCTTACAGCGTTCTTCAACAACCTATCGAAAAATCAATTATAGTATCGAAATCCACGAGATTTGGCCTATCAAATGACTAATAAGACCTTGGCAAAACCATATACAAGCCCCAGCAGAGCTTTGAAGCATACTGATTGTGAAACATAATTTAGTACTCGCTGCTACAACATAATAAAAAGGCTTTCCGAAAAGCGAATATATTGCTGATTTTATAAAAATCAGAGCTTTCGAATGAGGACCGAATGTTCTCAGAAAAGTCTAGATCAGAGAGAAATGTCTTCAAACAATCGTGTGCCTCAACTGGTACACGTCGTCGCTTAGGGGTTATAGATATCTTGTAATAGCGACTTTTTGGTAATTTCGACATTGAAGTTTGTCTATTTAGATATCAAAGACTTCTCCCTAAGTTGGTGAACAACTACAATTACGACAACTACCAACCTTGCTGCGGGTTAAGGCGCTAAGCTTTTTATATTTACACTCATAGATCTGATGATATAAGTTGTTGGTACGGTTGTATCTTAGATTATTAGTGATCACTGAGTGGTCTACTTTGGCAGTTATTCTCATCACATGTCCCACCAAGAACAGTGAACCACAATGCTATTACTTCATGTCGCCTCAATTGTAAGTTATACTCTGCATTCTGTAGAAAATTAATCTGTGCTCAGTCTTCATTCAAACGACAGCTTTTGAACACTCATTGCTAACTTACCTTTTTATACTCTCTTCATGATCTTCTTTATTGAGGCTCATCAATACTACTTTTTACTAATATGTACATTCGGGGACAGTGGAGTTACTATACCAGCTTCGTTATATGTATATAATTAGGTTTTTCTCTACGTCTTAAAACAGCTTCACTTTCCTGATATCAAATGATCTGTCCATACTTTTCTGTGCACTCTTCCTAATTTTATTCAGGATATTAAACTCTTGTGTTTGAAGCCAAAGTACTCGTCCACTGTGCGATCATACTACTCTTAGCACTCAGTGAAGTGTAATAACTGTGAAATTGTGTGTTACCATATATTAAAGATTGTCAAGTGATATACAAACCTCTGAACATCAAGCGGGAGTCAAACCCGGGTTTCGACCTTACTGCGATCGTACTGAAACCATTACGTTTCCTTCATAATTGCTCTGTTGTCACTCATTCTGTGGTGCACTTCTTTTTCTGTTATTGCCCTTTTTCTTTTTTTTTTTAGTGTAACAACTTGTGCAAAGAAAATTACCATACAAATCTTTTTTCACATCGTTATGGTAAGTTGTAAAGGATAATATTGTGAGATGTTAAGCGGTGTTGTTTAAATAAGAACAAACTGTTGTTGTTTGCTAATTTCATAAATTGTTGATTGTTAAATAAATATTTTAAGTAAGACATACAACATCTGCAGTCACTTGTCGTCCCATTAATCGTCGAGTGACTCAAGTGGGTACCGAAGAAACTTTTAGTTTATTTTCCATTTTTCTATATCGCGTGGAAGAGTAGAGCATTAGGTCATACAAGCTTCAAAATTTTGTAGAGTAATACATCCTTCTTCTAAAGTCCCCGTGAAAAAATAGGATTATAATTTGGGTGTTTTCCTGTGGTGCTTCTGGCATCCGAGGAATCTGCCGCTAACGGCTCTTGTTTACTGATTTTTGTAAAACACAGTGCACACCCTGTCCATCCTATTTTCGATAGCCTATCGTGCAAAGCGGCGTCCCTAGAATTCGACTGCTGACTTAGGCCAGAAGCTGAGATTCTTGTTCTCATTTAAAAGTTACACAGTACTCCTAGTGTCAGCCTCCGGATCGCGCTTCAATAGGGCCAAGTGGTCTTTTATCTTGCTCACAGTGACCAGCTTTATGATGCGCACGTTAAAACACGGATAACTGTTGAGTCAGAAAGGTGAGTACGAAGTCGGAAATTCTTTATTTTCCTCACTGCATCATCGATCTTAGCAAATGCTCTTCAAGTCAGTCGCCTTTTCATGGTCAACTCTGGAGGAAGGTCGCTCGTCGTATTGATTAACCGACCTAGATCGATTCAACAATTGAAAAACTCGTTCACTGAGCGTAAATGGGGGCATTCACAATCAATGCGCTTTTCATATGCATCATTTCTGTTAGATTTATCTGAAAAGAATCTTTCCACAGGCGATGTCGATTCGCTCGACATTTTTTCGCTTGGGTGATGCTTGGTGTTATCAGGACGATGTCGTCAGTTGAGCGAAGGTGGTGTATTGTCGAACTTAGATTTTTACTCCCATGTTCTCCCACTCTAATTTACCATGACGTTTTGTAGGCTAGCAGGGATGATTTTGATGGGATAGAATAGTCTTGCCGAATCACTCTTCTTACGTCGATCGCAATATTGTTTTGGAATGGAGATCCTTTGGTTGTGCGATTTCTGTAAGAAAAAGGTGAGTCTTGTCCTGTTATCACTTATTTGTGATCTACAATGTTGAGTCCTTTCTAAGAGAGCTTGTTCGTACGGCTGCCTTTCGCATGGTTTTTTGACAGTCCTGTTCGGATGATTCGAGTGAAGGGTTTGCAGACGGCACAAAGTAAGCATACTCGAAAATGTTTTCTGACAATGGAAAGGATTATTTTATAGAGGCTTACTGCAGAGAAATATCTCACAGGCGTCAGGGGATTCTATACCCTAAGTTGCGGTGACTTTTTGCTCGGCATCGGTTCCTTTATAAAGGAGTATAGACTCGAGAAATCGCCTGAACCGTGGCATTGTGCGGTTGAAAAGCTGTGTAGGAAAAAACAGGAGCCTGTCTAGCACTTAGATCTCAAGGACGGCCCAGAACATGATATATCATTATCTCATTTTGCTTTTAAAAACTATCTATAGTCCCAAACTTGTGTTCGAAAGTGCACTTGTCAATCTACAAGGCCTTTCTACTGCGCTGTAGTAGTAAATTCTTCTGATTATTTTTGAATTCTCTTCTCCACTTCGTAGAATTTCCTAGGTGTTTCAAATTGGAAATATACAAATACCTCTGTTCTACCGTTCTGCAAACTTGAGCTCGCACGTTTTATCTAAAAATTTTTTCCAAGTGGACAAAGAACACTGAATTTGGTCACAAGGATTGCGCTCTACATGTGAAGCGCGCTGCGCGATCAAACCACAATGACTCCCTTGTCGACAAGAAATGCACGCCGAGTGCGAAACAAGTGCTTTTTTGACCAGCACATTATCGTAGTTGCCAATATTTAGGCTTCTAATTGGTTTTCAACAATCCGATATACGTCTTTTCAACAAAAGGGGCCCGTACAGCAAATGCCCTCCGATAAGTAATGTGTCGATTGAGCGATAGTTGCCGATATCGAAAGGTGTGCCTTTTTGAATGACAACATGATGCTGTTGGTTTTCTACTGAATCGGAACCTTGTAATCTAATAATCTGGTAAGTATCAAAGCGAAGGACGAGCCAGTGTAATGATAAGAACTCACTAGGGGGATGTTTTTAAGCGCTCCAGTCTTACTGCTGGATCTACCGATCGTATTATTCCAATGTTCATAGTTGATCCAAAAGATCGACTGTTTTCAAAATCTCGCTATAAACATGAAAAATAATTCCAAAAAAAGAATGTCTAAAACCTAAACGAGGTTGGCGCGCCAGAGCCATACACCGTTGTTCCGGTGGTTTCCTATGGATCTTATGGACAATTTTGATCTAACAACCGAAATCCAGCGAGTGAAAAAGTGGTGATGGGCCAGTGTAATTGAACACTATGCCTTCACCACATGCGCCTCCCTCCTTGCTACAATGCAGAGCTTAATGTGGGGCGGGGGTCGCTGACGAGGAGGCCAAAATCTCCGAAACACCGGTTTATGGCCCTGACGTACCAACCTCGTTTAGACTCTAGACATTCTTTTTTTTTCGGAATTATTTTGGATGTTCGTCGGTTGGTGTCTCTCCAAGATTCAGTTAATGATTTGAATACATCCAAGTTTATGGCAGTTATGGGACTTCGTTGTGTGAATCTAGAGGCTTCTTCTTTTGTTCGCAGAAGTGAAGTGTTCCTCTCGGAAGACGCTCGTTCAATAAAATCCTAGGTAAATAGCATATAGGGTAGAAGAAACTTTCGATCCACTGAGATGTGGTCTCTTTCGTTAATGGTACTCCCCACTAGGAGACTCCCATGTTCATCCCGGAAAATGGGGCTAAGGAAATTGTGCGTCACCATGATGGCTTTGCTCGTCGTAATGAGCTCAACCTTTCATCCCCTTGTTCCATTCTAGATTGTGCATTCCAATGTCACGCTTTTCAGAGGATCTTCTAGATCCGATTTTTGCGCAATCGCGAACAATGCGTGGTTGTTTCTGAAAAGCTTTCCCAGAACCATATGGAACACTTCAACTTTATCTTCGTCATAGCTTGATGTTGAAACGCAAACAACGAAGACAGTCAAAGTCCGATAGATCCGCATTATTTAAGGCGCAATCGGCAGGGCAGGCCTATTATCAGATTGAGCAGAAAGATTTGGGAAATTTTCTAATGTTCAGTTTTTCACACCATTGTGCTGTTTTTCATTAATAGCCTTGTATATATCTATCTAGCTCGTTATTTTAGGTGGTTGGATCTTGTCTATGATAAATTGGTGGTGAAGTATCCAAGGGTGGTTTGATGAAAGCGCGCTTTTTTCAACAAGATAATCCCAAACCGCACACGACCAGAAAGACCAAAGACAAGTGTGAAGAGTTGGAAGACATAGTAGTTCTTCGGCAACGCCGAATACAAATCACATCTTGCCCCATCCTACTATGGCCTCTTCTAATAAATGCAAGACTTTCTGAATGGCAGTCATTTTGAGTTATTTGATGAAGTCCAATAAGCATCTGAAGAGTTTCTCAATCCAAAGGCCGGCATGGCAGTTCGAGCAGATCCGAAATCTTGCAGCAGGAAGTCATAGACAAAAGTGGGCTGTACTTTGAACAGTAATTATTGTTGTTTTTGTTGTTATTTTGGGTATAAAACTCACTTCTCAAAAAATCACGAAAAACTGTTCACTTTCTGCAAATGTACATGTTACATAGGAATGCGCATAATCTTCAATCGAAAACGTTCTGCCTTTGAGTAAGCACCTGAAGTTAGGATGTGTATGCTGATCAAAACATTCGCAACAGTCTTAGTATTTCGTGAAATCTAACTATGCTTTAGGGCTTGCCTCCGTTTTTCATGAGGACTGCAACATTAAAATCATTTTCGACATTAATTTTTGACTACAAAAGGTGACGTTTTGAAATAGCGTATTGTTATATGGAGGTATGCTCCTGTTGAAGTACTCTAAACAGCACTGAATTGGGGATCACACGGATATACAGTCTGACAAATAGTTTACAGCGCAGAAAACTACCGAAACAAAATAGACTGGTATCAGTGCGTATCTCAATGGGTGTTCCATCAATTGCAGCAATCAGTGGAATGAAAGATTTCGTTCATTTGTGCGCAACGACATTCGTCAGAAAAAGCGATAATGTGCAGAATCCACTGTCGTCGAAAATCTCTGAGATTTTTGCTAAATTTGACGTGAATGTACAAACATAATTGAAAGAAATCGACAAGAATTACTTATTTAACCTCTTTTTAACGGTGACATTATATTATGACTATACCTGATCATTCACTCACTCACTCTCACCCACTCTCACCCACTCATTCGCTCTCACTCACTCTCACTCATTCACTCACACTCACTCACTCACTTATATATATTTTTTCTTGCATTAGTAGATCTCCTATAAAGAGCTTGTGTGGAAGTGTATATGCGTTATAGGTACAGATATGTCACCTTAATCCTTAGCAGTTCTAGTTAGCTGGTATGGCACCGAGGAATAGCAGCTTATCCGTACGCGTTCCACACGGCGTTGCCCCACCGCGGATCTTTCGAAGTCAAGAGAATGAGGCCCATTCCACTTACTGTGTAGCTCTTTTGGACTTATCGTACAGCATGCTGAGCTCTGAACGTGGATAGAGGGTAGTCACAAATAGGTGGTCAGTCTCTCCTGAAATGACGGGGATAGGGTTACTTATTGGAGATGATTCCTAGCAGTTTGCCATGCACTTAACATTCGCTTAATTTCACGCTTTTGACAACTTCGACTTGGTAGAGACGAACGTATCAAATAGGTGCTGCAGGAATAGGGAGTCACCTTAAAATTTTGATAGGCAGAGACAGATGTGTGTCATACTGGAGCTGCAGAAACAGGGATCCGTTCTGTGAATCCACTAATTTATCTGATAGGCAACTGGGCTGTTAATTCGCGTTTGAATCTACTCTTCACCACCCTGGGACGAGCTGCGTACCTTCACAACAAGCGCAAAGATTCCGTCACTCAAGAAGATCTGTGAATTACGCATATAAATAAGTATAATGTTGAATGTTGGACAATCGTCGGTTGGATTGATTTGAGTACTGGATTGCTTGCTTGACTAACTTATCATGAGATGTCACATGGCTGGCTAGTGAATCTGAAGCAGCGCTAGCCAACGCGATTGCCAAACTTTTGTGCTCGTGTTAAGTACATTCTAACAAAGTAATAATAACACAACAGCTAAATGCTCATGCACATAATGATTGCATTGGCAATAGCGGAAGGCGCAAAGAGGCGATGGAATGACAATAACGGTAAGCGAAATAAAGCTGTAACGTACACAGAAATATGAAGTACGAGAACACATGATCAATAGGTTTTGTGCACCACATGAATAGTAATAACGCGATGGGCAACGTGTAACGAGTTGCCTCAACACTATCGGTGAGGGAAAGAGTTCTATGAGGAATAAGACACAATAACAATGTCTGATGGAAAAAGGGAGTTGTGATCACCAGTTACAACATAGTAAATAGCAGCCTTCAGCAAGGTGCACGTGGGTACTGCCAAAAGACGAGAAGCTTGTAGGAGAGAGCGGAGTACTCGAAAGGCTGTTGCATGCGACAAAAACGAAAGTCGACGTCCAAGAACTACACAAAGCAAAAATGCTGCCATACAATATTGAGTTTCCCGATATTTCTTTCACTTTATAGTCTATTCAGTTTGTTCATCAATCTCAAATTGGATTATTACCAAAAAGCTGCGGTTTGGTTTGGCCATTACTACTAATCGAACTGTAAGCCACTGTTTCAGGCGCCTCGACAAAGGCAATACGAGCGGTCGTAGTCAACCTCATTCTGGCCAATCACTCACTTTTGACGATGCCGCTCCGTACCTCATGACGAAGGTGCTTCAAGATGATAGTACCAGATGCTTGAAGCAGACACTTCGATACGGTCGTAGCACCAGCGCTCGACATCTCGACGGAATGGGCTACAAAAAGGTGACGTCTCAATGGACACCTCATGCACCGATAAACGGCCGCGCTGCACTTGTGATCATCCGCGAAAGCAACTTTCTTAACCGTACCATCAAAATTTTTTCAAGTCGATATCACTGTAGAGAAGTCCTGGGTCTACTGCGAGAGCAACACGCCCCACGGTAATTTGGTGCCTCGTGGCAACGACCCGTTAGCCCAATCAAAGCCAATTTTCATGGTCGGTAGATTATATTTTGCTTCTGTGAGATTGGCAGAGCATGTTGTTCTGAGATTTGCTCAGCAACAATCATACGATTAACGTTGAGGCCCGCGACGAAGGACAACTTTGGAATTTAGCCGTAGCAGTGCGATAGAAGCGTCCGAAATGCCTCAGTGTCCCGCTTTTCCAAGAAACTTACTTTCTCGCACTGCAAAGTCGATTCGCCACATTGTGTAGAAACTGAGCTGGACCACGACACCATATCCACCGAGCCCTGACATTGCGCCATTGAATTATCATCTATTCAGTTGGCTAAGCAGTATCTGCTGGAGAAGAACAACCAGTTCCAAAGTGGTTCGATCGATTTCTTTGAACCCCAGCCCCTTTCACTGTATGAAAAGACATCCAGTCTCTGCCTAGCAAATTTTTGCATACCACTGATTATAAGTATGTCTACATAAGTAAAAAATTTCTCTCGAAAAATAACAGCTGAAGTAACAAAAATGTCGAAATGCCAAAAAACTTATAAGACCCACAATGATATTATATCCGTTATTAGGTGAATATTGATGGGTCTTCAACGAAGAGCCCAAAAAGATATTTGGCACTAGCCAACATTATTAACACAGCAAAAAAGAAAGATAGAGAACGTTTTTCACTGATTATTGTCTGCAAGAATATTGAACGTTATGAACAAGAATTCGAACAGAAATGTTGTTGAGATTGATGATATTGTTTCTATTCAAAACCTGCGTGAGAGATTTTCATGATGTGGTTATACTGATCGCTCTTGTGCCTCTGTTTTGGTTTCAACAAAATGTTTCAAGGAAAACGTTATTAGCGGTCTGTTTTGAATAATAGTGATCTATGATGACCGCAGTCTTGGTAGCTGGGATTGGATCGCGTTTCCACGAGGTAGACTGAATTAGCCCTCGGTGATCTCGACGAGCTGGTTATTTCCAGTTTCTGCTGAATTCGATATCCATGAAGTATTAATACGAGCGAATATTACTATATCGGTATATTGCAGCAGACTTTCAAAGATTCTATAGTAATCATTTACACATATTTCATAAGCGACGTGCTTCGGTGAATTAGGTCTCACTCCTCGTCTCAAGCAGCTTAAGTGTCGAACGTGGGGGCTGGCGGCACTTGATTACTGAGCACTTATCCAAGATGGTTAGTAGAGATACGATTCTGAGAATCATGGAAAGCGTGAAAATGTTATTTGGGGGAGAGCCAGAAGCCGCATTCCCTTCGATTGACGTCATAAATTAGTTCCTTTTGGGTATGTCTCAATTCTTTCGGTCATTTGTGTATCGGGCTGTAGCGATGATTGATGCAGAAGTATTCTCTACGTCAAAGTGCACGCGTATACGGCATCACACTGAACTTGGCGTGCTTCTACAACCTACAATGTGAGTCATGATCCCAGCATTTTCCGCCAAAGTATTACTACGGCCGGAGAAATCTCAGTGAAGCGACAGTCCAACGAAAAAACTTACTTTGGTATTTCGAACTTTTAGAAGTTATATTATACAGCAGCTGTATGAGATAAAGTTTGGTTCATAGTTACAAACACCAGGAACACGAATCTTCCGGCATTGCATTAAATGCCAGCAATTTCGTGAGCCTTCTGTACAGGTGTTTCCAAGTATGTGAAGTCTTTCGAACATGTTGTTCTCAACTATTCGGTCCACTAATAATTATTCTAACAAAGTGTTTCCTCCATTTCGACTGTGTCTTATAAATCTCGGCTTTTTAGGACTCGGTGATATATCGACACAAAGGCTGGTTTGGCCGTTTCGAGATGTTGTTAGGCTTTTCTGAGTATATCTTAGTTCTAAAAAGCAAGATTTTGAGAACAGTCGAATAGAGAACAGTGTCTATATCATAAATGGCATCCATTATGTCATCGACTTTTAAAAATACCCCGGTAAGATTTCCCTTCGCAGGTCGTTACCATTCGCGCCTCCTCTCTTTCGTGTTTGATTTGGAATTGACTCTGAACTCTTTAAGAGAAATAATTGCAACTGAACCACGACCTGATGCTATAGGTATAGAACACGGTGAGATTGAACACGTCTATGTCGGATGAACTTTGAAGTAAGACCATTAGAAGAGAGGGATTACAGTGACCGCTAGCTGTAACCGATGACAAACTGCTGACTGATCTTTCTGTTTTGAAGAAGGCTTATATATTGACCCGCAGCATCCAAAATTGCCAGATGTAGACAAAGTAACCTTGCGGCCACATAAAACTTAATATGAGTACAAGAGATGATGCATATGACATAGATCTAACTTAGATTAAACACAAAAAATTCTTGCTGTATAACATGTGGGAAAGGATGTTTGTAGCATTAAGGTCTAGTGATGGGAATATAAACACAAGGAGGTTTACCAGCTGTACGATCGTTCAAAAAAGCTATACTTTGTGGAAATTTCTTATCCTACAACATTTTTTTCAGAAGAGGTATAATGTTACAGTGCCATTCTTCCAATATACTGAGTGATGTGCATAACTTTGAAATTCAAGCGAGAATTGAATCCGCGTTTCGCCTTACTCGGGGTGCGTGCAACCGCTATAGGAGGCCTTCCTGTGATATAGGGCATCGAAGCTGTCACGAACCACCCTCAAAGGATAAGTCTAATAAGTACTCCACCATCCAAGCATTTACACATTTGTAACACTATTACGCGATAAGAGCTGTAAAATATGTCGATTACTCAAATTCAATGACTGTCGGTTTAACTGGCTTCAATAATTATATCTGCTTACAAGAGAGCGCGTGTGGCGCCAGTGGTTAGAGGTGCTCTGCGACGCACATGGGGTCAATGGTTCGATCCCGCCTTAAGGCTCACTAAGCTTTCTTTTACTCGAGTGTCGATGAATTGGCGCTAGACTTGGCTGGAAGTATTATAGCACGGAACTGATAGATCGATAGGCCACCGCGAGTAAGGTCGGATATGCCCAGTTTCATCCTTTCATCCTTCCGTCCTTTCAGCTTTCTGTGCTTGATCTGTGTTGAGTGTAGGATTAAATGACTCAGTTTCATCCACTATCCAATAGTAACAGCAGAAGAATAGGTCCACCTTTTGGATAGAGATGTCAGTTTAACTAAAGCAATCCTTAATATCGTAGAAGTTGGCAGTTTACGTGCTCTAAACTACCAGATTATACCGTAGTACATTTTCAATTGAGATCAACCGTGGAGCACATTTTAAGCTGTCGTTTTGTAAATCTAGTTATGTACCATTACTTACATATATTTGTATTTATCGATTAGATTTAGCCATTATTAGGTTTCTTATGAGACTTTGTGTAATTTCGGATCGATAACACTGCGAATTTTGTTGTGAAATCCGATTGTTGCTTCACTCAAAGGCCTCTATCGTTCATAGGCTTTAATCCATTTTTTTTCAGCCGCCCGTGGTTTTCTTTTGTCGCTGTCTACCCAATCGGATTTTCTTCCTGACTGATTCGATTCGTTGTCGATCGATCGAAATGAATTCCCTGTCTCGAATGCTACGAGAGGCCCTTAGCTTCGACTGGATACGAACGAAGAGCGGACATCTCGATGAAACGTTCATGGCTATTGTCACGATGCCAAAGCCTCAGGTGAATGGAGAAAGTAATGAAGGACAGACGGGGTAATCATCTTGTGAAATCTACAGAAAAATCGTGTCATGAAGTGAAGACACCGTTTTGTTACCGTTATTTTTGCTTTTTTCTGTTCATTTTTTCATCAACATTACTTTTGCTGTTCTATTTTAGAATTAAAAGCAATAGTAGACCTTTTAGCACTATAAAAATTTTCTTCTTCTTTTCTCTTCAGTGGCAGGTACGATGAAAAATCGATCCTTTTCGCTGGACAAGAGCTTTTCATAAGTGTGCTGGCACTTTTTCGATAGGAGAAATCTTTGGCTAGCGCAATGCGTAGCTGGTTTTCCAAGAAGTCTTTTTATGACGTTACAGCGAAGGGAGAACGTTTTTGTTTCACACGCACGTATTTCTTGCTGTAGAGAGCACCTTCTTCAGTCTATTCGCAATCATTCAATAGCGTAAGATTTAACGAATCCAGTGACGTGCTTATTTCCTGGAAAGACCGTTACTCTGCCGTGTCGTGTGGGAAATTCGATTGATTCAAATACGTGCGCATGTGTTTTTTGGGTAATTCACTGGGTGAGAGGGAGGGCGGGGCGCAGGGGATGCCGCGGTTTCGACACGGCCATCGATCGATGGCGCTTCGACGGGTCACATGTGCAGTGCGATTTTTGCTGTTCAATCTGCTTTGAACGAAACTCCAGATTGAAGGTATTGATCTGATACGACAAGACTTCCTCTACATGTTCATGAGATTTCGTGCTTCCAGCAAAATATCAGTAAAATTGCGCGACCCTTGTTATACATAACATAATCTGGAATTTTACGGCGTTGTTAGAAGTTTTTTTTTCGAAAAACGACCTCGTACCGTGTTAGCCAGAGATTCTAACTTCCTAGTGATTACTAACATCCTTATGAAAAGTTTTGGTCAACGAAATGTATCGGTTTCTCATCCTGTGCTGCTAAACGGAAAAGAACCACTTTATAAGTCATAAGATTGGCGTATTCGAAGAGTTTAGGTCCACCAAGTCAGCGAAGCGTCATCTATTGAATGAACCCGATTCAGATGGAGCTCATCACTGTGAATTACGGCGATCGAAAAAAAGTCAGCGGTAATTGGTATCCGCTTGCTCGTTTCTGATTTTGTTCAGTTACTTCATTCTCATAGAGTATTCTATCAGTTGGGAACGGTGTTCAGGTCAACTTCGTTCTGTGGGTGGTGGTGGCCTGCCGGAGATCGAAAACCCGCGTCAACGGTATCGTCATGAGCTGTGAGTTTTAAGAAATTCTACCGATTTTTGAGATACAATGGATGCAGTAGGTTGGGGAAAAAGTTCTGGGAAAATGCTTGCAAATTGTTATTTATGCACCAGTTAGACCCGAACAAAGATGACACTAGCAGTCAAGGCACTCCCTTTCAACTTCAAGCATTTTTGAACCACCTGTACACCGTACTTTTGCCAACTGTGTCTTCGCGCCGAGCCAGATTGATGCGTTCACTTGCCACCGTCGCATTTGGACACAACAGCCATTCTTGCATCATCAACAATTTCTAATTTAAACATAATTTGCTCTCTTGTCAACTCCATCTTGAAATATGTGGATAATTATATACCAATCAACGTGCGAGAAGGTAGGCTTTCAAATGAGTTCAAAAACATTAAAAATGGCCGATATCCGGAAAAGTTCCAAGCATTTTCTCAAAACTTTTTCCCCAACCTAGTGATATCCAATACGTTGAATGATATGCAAAATCTGAACATCGAACAGGAGTTGAACTCCATGTCCCTCCCCTTCCGGAGCTCGTGGTAGCTACCGCACTACTGGGCCTCCTGTTCCTCTATCACTCTTTCTGCTGTATAAGTTATCGATTCTGTCAGGACACCGGCGTAGTTCAGCCTGGTAAGCACATATGGTTAGAACGGGTCCACGGTAAGGATGAAGCACGGTTTGAACTCTCGACAAGGTTTGATGTTTTGAATATCACCCAGCATTATAGGATATAATGTTATAACATCCTACACCGCTAAAGGAGCGGATGATGAAAGAGTTCTGGTCCAAACGCTGTGGTAATTCAAAAGATCGCCGATCCTTGCCACAGCTGGACATGAGTATGACTATGAGCATGGAATGTATGATTATAAGGGTTTCTGGAGAATGTATAGCTGATTCATTTGACTGCTCTTTCAATATTTAAGCACCATTTAAGCGATAGATCTATCCTGTGTTTCATTTATCAATAAGAGGTAGATGTTAATGTGGTAAGCGATGTTCGAAGCTATCTAAAGCTTTTTGGAATTTCGTTGGCCTTTTCCAAGATTTCTCGGTTCAGTGAAGCAATTCGATATACCGTCTAATATCACTGAATCTCAGTTTCAGTAACGAAAAAAAGGTGATTATTTGTTTTTGGGCAGTGATTTCTGAAGAAATATCTCTGGCTGAACAGAGGTTTCTCACCTACCACTAGTAATCATTTGAAAAGCTTGATTATTAGAGAACACAAAATTGTATATGGTTTTAGAGGGACCTTTTTACAGCTCTGTAGCAGTGAGATTACAATTGTCTTTCACTCGCTTCACGCGTTATCACGCAAAATTTCGTTGTTCGTGTGAAAATTCGTTCTTCGTTTCGTAGAGATTTTTAGGGTGCCATGTAGTGGAATTGTCGAAACAACTTTGCCTTATCGTTTTGTGGAGTGATGCTTTTCATTTTATATAGCAAAATCTGACTCGATGGTAAGCCTAAATTCAAGCCAGCTAAGCCCATGCGCGAGAAGCATATGAACATGAGAGGAAGTCTTGGAGTAGTAAACTCATAAGTTTCGTCTAGTTTTTATTGCGAAACGTAGAAAGAGTCCTTAATAGTACAGTTCGCATGCTGCGTGTAGATCATGCTATGCGATCGATCGGTCGCGTCATCGATCCACAATCACTCCACCATAGCCGACTATCAATGCGCGACGTATTTGAAGTGTAGTCTTGTCCTCTTCTGCTACAGTGCTATAATACGATATTGCGGGGATGCATGGCTTTGAAATCGCTGCTGAATGGTTACTCACAATCTAAAGGAAGAGCTCTGTCCTGCTAGAAATACGCGTCTGTGAACACATTGTCCCTGCTACAGTGCCATAAGAAGGCTTTTTGATAAACAAGTACATTTTGAATTCTTCCAGACCGAAGTTTTGAATGATTGCCGAAAGTTTAAGAGAAAGTCTTTGTTCAGCGAAAAACTTTTCTTTTTTAAAAATCTTTCTCCAATGACAGAAAAGTAGCGAAAAATTGCACAAATTGTTGTCCTTTTGTTCAGATAAAGCTTTCACGAGGTTGCGTTAATTTCTCTAAATCGCCGAAACCGTCAGCCCTCGATTTTTCAGGGATAAATATCAGTGCCATGCTCTAATAGTTGTTCATGAGGGTTTTAGAGGAGCCCTTATCATAATGTTAATAGCTAAGCATATATTCGATGATGTTGAGTGATATGCAATGCTCCAAACCTCGGGTTCAAATCCAATTCGCACCTCACCCTTCCAGGAACATTTGCTAACCCATTGCACTGGCGATGCTGTTGTTCTGCCATCTTTCATTATGCAATACAACGTATTGATTTATCTATTAAACCGCTTTCAGCAGTGGCATAATGTTACAAATATATATGCGATGATGTTGAGTGATATGCAAAGCGTTGAACCTCGGACGGGAATCGAGCTCCGGTCCCGTAATAGGTTAATACGCGTTCCCGGATAGGTGGGAATGCGGGTGCGATACCTCTTTGAGATTCTGTTTTCTGCGTATCATTCAAGATTATCGGATATATATTTGGAACGTCATTCCACTGCTAAAAGAATTAAATAAAAAAGGCCTTTGTTGGCATTTCAGTAGTCAGTTGAAAAGGAAACGTTTCTTTCTCACCGTATTCAAACGGGTGTCCCCTCATTTCACTCAAAAATCAAGGCTACTATTGTGTAGTGTATATCGGATGGTCTCCTGATGTTTCTCTTGCATACTGTTGTTATTTCCATTAACGTCAGGCTTCTTCCCACCGTCTCCACACAAGTTTGCTATGTCAACGAAAGGACTATCGAGAATTTCATTTCAAACGCCCAAGGACAAGCTGAAGACCGTTCTTTTTCAATCGACTCTTCGAAATTGCATCGCTCGTTCGTATAACTTGTTTGATTCTGCAGTTTCGCGACATCTTACACCCGAATAAATCTCGGATTTATCATGCAAGGTCGAGTCATTAGACTTGACTGACGGCCATTTGGCTTCTCGGATTACTTCCAAAGATTTAGTGGATCGGACTCCGTTTTCTGTCTTTGACACATTTGATGAAACTATCGCAATAACGAAGTCTACATGCAACCCTGAGATAAAAAAGTGAGTGGAAAACTTCTTGTTTTTTAGGGTTAAGCAGAAAGTTCTAGGATGTTTTTGAAAGTTTTGCTTTGAAGCGCAAATTAACAGAAAAACAATTATTAATTTTTTAATTGTTACCGAAGTTATGTTTGACATTGTCTTTCTCCGCTGTAAGTACGAGGCTAGCTCATGTGACACAGTGTTTAGAGGTGCCTACGACGTATACATGAACATGTTGGATTTTTCAATCCCGTTTTAAGTAGTTCTTTGAGCTTTCAACTTTTCACGGTCCGCAAATTGGTACGATTTCTCTGGGAAGGTAGCAGCAGAGAGTTAATACATCGGTAGGCCTCTGCGAGTCATTGTAAAGGTCAGATATGCATAAAAGATCAGCTCTATGATGGTACGAATGGAATTCATTGCATAACGCATCCCTCAGGGATCGATCAATGTTGAGGGCTTTATATTTTTTATCATATATACACTCGCTGATGTGTACGCAAGTTATGTTATGCATATCGTTCCTCAAATTAAATCAATTAAGTGGGAATGCACTAAAGGGAGTTGAGGATCACCTAGAATAATAAAGTTCATCTTTAGTCAACCCCGGCTTGACAATTTCTTGTTCAGGGGAATGGATCGTTTCTTCAATTCCTCCTATCTAACGAAAAAGACCGTCATAACATCATACCACTGCTCAGATGTGGTTAAATAAGAAATTTACGTTGGCTACTTTTAACTACTTTGAGTTGATCTGCCATGTCTGTTCTCTTTCAGGTCCGAGGGGTATGCAGCGTTTTTGACTCGGCAATCTATCTACGACGCTTTGACGGGTTACATGTGAGGTGCGATTTTTGTCGATTCAATGAGAAATTGTTTCTGAGCTTTGAAAGAAACCTCAGATCAAAGTGTGGCTCTGATACTGCTACATTTCCTTCACACGTTCGTATGATTTTCGTGCTTCTAGCGAAGTGATAGTTAAATTACGAGGCCGATGTAAAGCATAGTTTTATTTTGAAATTTTATAGCGTTATAAAAGAATGTTTTGGGAAAAACGACCGAGTACCGCGCTAACCGGAGATTTAAGCTTTCGAATGATTACTTACGCTTTTATGAAAAGGGAAAAGAACCCGAAATTTCATCATCGTTTATAGTTTTTGATAACATGAATCGTAACTGATCTCGAGTCGGAATGTTGTTGTGTAGAAGCTGTGCATTCCGTTGGGCACTTGTGGCGCAGTGGTTAGGTGTGCCTTGCGACACACGTAATCAAATGGTTCAGTCTCATTCATAGCTCACAAAGCCTTCCATCCCTCCGTGGTCGCTGAACTGGTACCAGATTGTATGGGAGGATAGCTGAAATGACTTACTGCATCGGTAGGCTACCATGAGTTATTCTGAAGGTCAAATATGCATTCGGTGGCCACAAACGATGCTTGGTGAAGTTAAATGCATGGTGCAGTTCTCAGGGATCGGCCAACTGCGAGGGCTTTTTAGTATGGTATTCTTGGAGTAGTTCAGCAGAATCTCTTCTATATACTTATTGAGTTCTCAACTTGTCAGTTTTTTTGACATTGAGAAATACGTACGAGTTAAAAGAAAATAAGCTTTCCCACCCAATTGGTTTCTTGGGTATTTAGTCATTCCACAAAGTTTGATACTAGAGCAATTAACGCCAGATTTATTAACTGGAAGTAAAGAAAATTGCATGATTTTGGTATAGAGATTTTCTTGCAAACATTTTCATATACAACTTGCCTATACTTGGATCAATATGGAGCTGTGTTTGAAACAAATTCGCTTGCTACTCATTCAAATGTCGCCTTGGGGAAAATGCTAGTAAGGTAGCGCGGAAGATTTATGGACATTCCTGTAGACGGTCCCGAGAGCGACTGAGCCTCCAGACTGCTCTCTTCATCTTGAGCTTCTCATACCACTTCCTAGCCTTTCTGCAATCGTATCATCGCCCTAAGCTCCATGAACCTTTTGAGCCATTTTACTCGCATTTTCGCCTCTACGCCCTTTGTGCACGGGTAGCAAGCGAATTTGTTCCTAAGACAGTTCGATTTTGAAGCAAGTATAGGCATGTTGTAAAGCAAATTGTTTACAAGAAAATGCGCAATGGAACGATACCAAAATCATGATATTTTAACTAATTCTGGTCGATAAATTTGATGTTTACTGCTCTAATGTCAAAACTTATGGAACGACCTGATGTGTTAGGCTTAGGACTGTCTTTGTAAATTTGAACAGATAATGGGGTGGAAATATGAAACATTGGTTTTTTCTGATTAAGAGGGAACAAATGAAAAATCAATTTCATCAGCTGGAGAAGAAGTTTTCATAGGATTGTCAGTAGCCATTTGAAAGCTAAGACTTCTGCTAGAGCCCCACGTCGTCGGTTTCTGAAAACACCCCTTCATAACACTGTAACATTCAAATTAAAATCAAGTTTCATGGAACCACGTGTTTTTTTTTTCGCATACCTGGCCTATATTTCACTGGATAAAACTTCATCCTCAGAGTGCTAGTACTCAAACTATAGCACAGGCATCAAAGAAATCAAGCATATGTTTGATTTTTAAAAGGTTATTTCAATCTTTCGATCTCCTCTGGTCTTCTGATTAGTGCGTTGAACCTCGCCGGACAGAGCTATTCCTTTGGACTGAAAGTAATCATCTGATAGAGTAATGTTATCTGATTCTAGCGATGTTCTCATTTTCCGGAAATAGGGCTTCGCGGGGAAAATGAGATCGAGTTCCAAAATTTTGGTAACGTTGTTTATAGAGTATTCGACAAGGCGAAGGCCGTGGCTGGAGCAGGGCGATGTGGGACGAATGATATTTTGTTATTCAGTTGGGGTTTTTTCCTCCGCTCCAAAACAAATTCCAAATAAAACGATTAAGATACTACGAAAAGTTCTCTATACAGTGATACTCTTTTCGGCTTTTAGAGAATTATACGATGATAAAAATGAAGGCAAAAGGTGAGTGTGAAACATAATTTTTGGTAGATGCTACACCGTTATAAAAGGGTGTTTTGAAAAACCTTTTTTCAGGCCCTTTTATCCGTCGATTTTTTGGGCCCCTATATTTTTGCTGCGTTCATCGACGATGAGCTTCATATTTACGATAATAGGCAATTGTTCGGGTCAATTCAGCAAATCAAAGTTCTTGTTGTAGGTTCGAGTCCTTCTCATACTTTGTTAGTCTGTTCTTTTCTGTTGTCTGGCGACAAATTGCGAAACGATATCTTTCTTCAGATATCATTTTCCATTGTACTTTCAGTAATCATTCGAAAGATCAAATATTTGGTTACTGCGCCATGTGGCCGTTTTTTCAAAAAATTCTTTTTTCAACGCTGTAAGAAAAAAAAACATTTGTGTTCTTCACACGCACATTTATCGAAGGACGGAAGTATTTTTCAAATTTTAAGCAACCATTCGATTGCTCAAATTTCGCTGATCCAACGTCTTGTTTAGTTTCTTGGAATACCGTTCCATTCCAGTACATCAAGGAAAATAAGACTGAGTTTCACAAATGTGGGCGTTGTTTTTCGGCTGAAGTGTCTACTGAGCATAGGCGGGGGGTTGAGAATATGAGAGGATGGTGGGCGCGGATTCCGTACGCGGTCGATCGATCGCGTTGGCGTGTTACATATGTGGAGTACGATTTTTGTTATTTGATTCGAGTTTTTTTTTTCTTCGTTTCGAAAGGAATTCCAGGCAATCGTATGATGCTGATACCACAAGATTTCGTCTCCACGTTCATATGCTTTTCATGCTTCACGCAATCTTTTGACATAATAAATTGGAAGCGAGGAAGGTACGAAACATACTTTTATTTTGCTTTCAAGTGATCTGTACACTCTTGTAGCAGATCCCTAACACTCTTATAGCAAACTAAAAGTTCCACTTAACAAAAGGGTCGTCTGTTGATTTGTTGCCAGATAGCAGAAAAAAATCCGTTAGTCTTCATCTTTTTCAGTGGCTTCTTTTTTAGCTAAATATCTCTGCACTTACTACAATTTTACAAGCGTTTCACTGACGTCTTGGCTATGTGCCCTTTACTCTTCCACTTTAACTTAAGGCTTAGCAAACCCTCATTCATCCGAGCTTGTGAATGGGTACCAGACATGTTCGCAAGGATTGTAGCACTAATATGATATTTTGGTAGGCCTCCGCGAGCCACTGTGAAGATCAGTTATACATTTAGTTATCTGAAACGGTGCTGGATGAAGACGAATGCGTGGTATATCGCCCAGAGAATGATTAACGCTCAGCAATCCTCAAGCAGACGAGGAGACGAGTCGAATGCCGGAAGGACGGGCTCCGCAAGGTGAAAAAAATCGTGACAGTGACAGAATAAAATGGTAAAGTAGGAGTGGATAGCACAGCACAATAGTATTACAGTAGCTGAGGTTGAGGGGTTTCGCCTTTTTCAGAGCCTCGAAAGGCCAAATTGATTCACTATTTACCTTAGAGCGCTTTGGTAGCGAAAGTAGGGCCACGTCTCGCAATTGACCACCGTTTTTACTCGACTGGGGTTTGTGAATGTTCTTTCAACAGGCTTAGTAGTTGTCTCATAGCATGAATTCAAGTGATTCTGAACCTGACTTGGTTCTTGTAAAGATCTTTATGGAGAAGTGGAAAGGCGAAAAGGAGATCGCATCTTACACTCCTAGGAGTGGGCTTAGGCTTTGTGGTGGGTTTATTTAGGAGTATAAATTGAATATAGGAGACTAATTCCCATAGAAGGTGGAACGCAAACTAATTTTTACTCTTGCTTTAAGAACGCTTTTTTCAAGACACTTTTGAACTTTAAATTTTAGGCTTCCAAATATTCATTGATTGATATTCATGGTCCGTTGGAAAGTCTCTGTCCAGCAAGAAAATCCCGACCAAAAAAAGCTTTCTGATAACAGAGAAGTACCTTCTTCTTGAAGACGCATCCTCTGCTCTTCTTGTGCCATCTTGAGAGGATTGTTCAAACCGAAGTAAAAATCTTCGTGTTTGTTCTGGAATCTAACTCCTTGTATAACCTTCTTGAATTTAGTTTGATATTCACGTGTCTCTCTTAGTTTATAGATTCTCGCTGGCTTAAGAACGTGATTATATTAGGTGTTCTTATAAGCTTTGTCACTAAAGCACTGCATGCGCCATAGACTGAGTTTGTCGTCTTAAACGATCAAGTCAAGCGCTACTGTGAGCACCTGGACCGCTGCAATCGCTTTTTTGTCATGTCGACGTCGCAGCCCTCTCATCCATCCTCGTGACAGTGCAAGGCTGCGTGTTGCTAAACAAGCAAGGAGTTTATTGACCGAACTGGGCTAGAAGTTACTGAATTATTCGCCTGACTTTTTGCCGTCTGACTATCACTTCTTCTGGTCGCTAGGGCACTTTCTGAGTAGGAGGAAGTTCCGAGACATCAATCATTTGCGTCAAATATTGACTATTTTCATTGAAGCTATAGATGACAATCTCTGTGAACGCAGTATTGACTTGTTGCCTAAGAGATGGCAGAAATGTGTCCAGGCTGATGGCGCATATTCTGAATAATGGTGTTAAGCAATTTTAACCATTTTTGACTAATAAACTTGGTGTTTATTGCTCTAGTGCTAAAACATATGAGAAGATCTAGTTTAGTTGATAAGAGTTCTTTATTTAACGAGTTTTTTAAACAGTCGTAGGATATCATAATTGTATTCCCAACAATATTGAGTGATATGCAAAACTTATTCGCAAGAAAAGTAATAGCAGAAGAGGAGCCCTAGCAATATAGATGTTAGCATGCGCTTCCGGCAAGACACACACAGGTCCGACCGCTGCCAGATTTTCAAAGTTGCGCTTATCACTCGACAATGTTGAATAGATAGTTTTACTATCATTTATTTTGGAAAAAGTTATACGTCTTGCCTTTTAATATTTGCTCTTTTGTTTTGGTTCTTAGTGTTTAGATTAAACGACCTCCAGACAGCGCTTACCCCCAGAGCCAAATATCTTATCCTCGCTGCTGTCTTTTCGGGTTGTCCTATGGCACTCCAATGAATGGCTACGATCATCCTGCAGGATCATTCGCAATGATGATCTCCACTTGTTTGGTTCGTTTCATTCTTCCAGTTTCTTTATCCTATCTGTCTCTTGTTCATTTGTCCACTTTAGTTATTTGCTGAGTTTCCAATTGATTGACCCTTTCCGTACGGTTAAAGTCGTTTTCGACATTCAACTTTCCAAGGGATCTTTCTCACTGGACCAAGCTTTCTCACTAAAATCTTTTTTTCATTCGTAAACTTAACTTTCGGCGATTTTAACACGATGCTTAATTTTAAAAACGCCTTTTCCGTATGTTGTAGCAGTGAAGACAAACAGGTTTTCTTCTATTCACTAGCACAGAATTGTTTGACCATCCTTTTCGCTGGACAAGAACTTCTTATAGGAGTGTTAGTGATCATTCGAAAGTGTAAATCTCTGAATAATGCGGTACGTGAATGGTTTTGAAGGGCACTTTTAGCGCTATAAAGCTGAGACTCTAGGCTACAGCCCCACGTCGCCGCTTTATCAAAGCATCCTTTATAACGCTATAAAGTATACACAAAACTATGTCTCAGGCGCGCATATCTTTCGCCGGACAGCGCATTCTTTGGTTTATCAGTAATCATTTGACACCGTAATCTTGCTGATTCCAACGCTATACTTATATCCTGAAAAGACCGTCTCTCTGCAACGCAGTATATAAAGTAACTTGAATTCTCATGTGCGACCATGGGGGTCTTTGGCCAATTCACGTGCACTGGCTTAGGCAGACTACGTGCCTGGGGCGATGATCGATCAATCTTGACGGCTTTTACGACATTGCGTCTGAAGCACGTGGACGCCTTAGCCCGTGACTTGGCCAAAGGCCCCTTTGGTCGTTCTTGCGATTTCAACGTATTTTACCTGCTGCGTTCCAGAGAAACGGTCTTTTCAGGATATAAGCGCAGCTTGGTAATCAGCAACGATCACGCAGTCGAATGATTACTTATAGTAAAAGAAGTAGGTTTGTCCGGCGAGAAATTTGCGCGTCTGGTGTGCAGAATCCTCCCCTCTACAACAGCGTCAAGAAAAAGCTTTTTCAAAAATTGGCGACATTTGGCTGTAGCTCGATCTTTCATTTGTCCTCTCATAACCGAATAGAACCCAAAAATGGCGCGCCATTAACGAAAAACTGGTGAACAATTGTCGGGAAATGGTTAAGATAACTTTTCCATAAATGCGAAGCTTCTACTCATGCCTTATTATGTTCAGGTCATGTTAGAGAAATGGGTATTTGGCGCAGCAAAATTACTCGAGATGGCTTCGGCGTCACTAAGCCCGGCGACCACGGTGTTTCTTGTCAGTCTTTCATATGATGAATCGCAAACACGTGCCTACAAGTGCTCACACGGTCCCGTGGAAGTAATGCGACCGTCATTGATATATTTACACTCTGTAAATGCATTTCATTAATGAATGTGTGCTTGTCATTTTGTCGGTAATGCTTGTTTAGAATAGTATAAGTCATTGTGAAACATCTTGGATAAAAAAATAGGAGCCCCGTTGACGGGGTGGTTAGCGTCCGCCTCGGATAGCGTAAATTCCGAGTAAAACTCTCGCGCGTGGTTCAGTGTTTTGCATATCGGTCAACATTATTGGATCTATAGTTATAACATCATATCACTGCTAAAAAGGTGGTGAAATAAAGAATCTTTGCCCTTTAATTGTAAAACCCATATTGTAGATGTGTAGTCATGGAGGGCGTACAAAACACGGCATGTCGTGGTTCGAGAAAGAAGACGAGTGTCCAGTAATAGGATCTGATTGCAGGTGACGCATGGGTTTGAGCACGTCACTTTTCCTGCAGTACATGATTATTGCAAACTGATTTCTTGAGCGCGCAAAACTCTCTAGCTCGACATAAATATTCCTTTCCATTTCACCTTCTTCATTCTTTTTACGTTTTCTTCATTCGTCACTCTGTTTGGCTGTTATCTCCTTGCTTTTGCCATTTTCCTTCTGAATTCTGACAGATATTTATGTCTAAATGTCATGTTGATCTTTTTGGAACTTCGATTTTTGGACTCATATAATTGTTCTAAGTGTTTTTCAGATACCTAGATTTCGAAGATGGAGCCGATGGACGCAATAAGCAAACACTGCTGGCGCCGTTCTGAGGAGTCCTGTTGAGCCCATGCTTTCTCTATCACATTGTCGTATGTGTTCATGTCGTTCAATGAATATTTAGCACATTTAAGTTAGTGTTAAATAACAGACGATTTTTCCGTTTTCTGAGTTGTGCTGAGCACTTTATTGAAATCATGCCAAAGTCTTTTATCCATGATTTCCTTGTTTACTTCTTGGCATTTTAACATTGCGCATATTTCCTACGTGGTCCAATAATTTAGTCATGTGTACTTGCTTGTTATAATTCTCGCAAAGTTCATTGTCGACAAAAATGAGTTTAGTTGTTGTTATTTTTTCCAATGTTTTTTCTCTTTTTCTCTTTCTTTACCCGAAGAAGAGTAGGTAGCTTAGCTAAGTTTCATTGTTGATGATAGTAGTACCTTAATATTCCTGTTAGGTCGTTTCATAAGTCTTGGCACTAGAGAAGTAAGAACTATATTTGTTAATCAGAAGTAATTAAAGTTGGATAGTTTTGGTATCGTTCATCCGCGCATTTTCTTGCAAACATTTTGCTACACAATTCGCCTATGTTTGCCACAAGATAGAGCTTTTCTAAGAACAACCGGTTGGTATTCGTGCACGATTGGGGCGTAAAGGAGAATACTAGTGAGCAACGCGCAAGGTCAGTGGTGGAGCTTGAGGCGATGATATGGTTGCAGAAAGAGCAGCTGGAAAGTGGTTGGCGAAATCCAAAGCTAGAGAGGACAGTCTGGAGGATCGGTCGGGATCGAGTCGTCCACACGAAGATTTATTAGCCTTACCGTCACTTCATTAAGATTTTCCCCTACGCGCCATTTGTACATGAGTAACATTTAAATTTGTTGCCAAAACGGCTCCATCTCAGAGCAAGTGTAAGAGGGTTATACACCGAAATGGTTTCAAGAAGACGCATAAGTGAACAAAGTGAAGTGGTTTTGCATACTTCTGGTTCATGAACCTGGTCTTTATAGCTTCAGTGTCAGAACTTAGGGAACGACACAATAATACCAAAGCTGACGGTTCTGCGGTTTCGTCTTTTTCAAGGTCTGTAAAAGTCAAACTGATTTGCATTATGCTTGGTCACATGGTTTTGTTATCCTGGCAGAGAGGAAAATAACAAGAAAAAAAAAACGGTTTTTTGACGCGTAGTAAAGATCTAATGTTCAGAAATAGAAAGGCTGCTCAAACATTTGCATTGAGTACGAGTGTGTGTAGCTCCTCAGGTCAGCAAAAATTAACATGAGGTAATGTTAGAGGTCACATGTAAACACGGTTCTCTTCTTAGTGATTAATTTTTATATTTCTGGCCCATGTAGTTGCGAAAATTTATGTCTTGTGCTAATTTTGGTTAAAGATGCCGTAAAGACGAGTCAACTCATGTCTCGGTTAAATTCAACAAAGATAATGGTTATAGTACATACGCATGAGAAGCTCCTTTATACTGATGTTGTCCTGCAGAGTGAAAGCATCATTTTCCAGTCATTTCATATCGTATGGATACTGTGGTTCTCCTAGCGCTTTGGACCTTTCACAATCATGTCCACAGATTTCAATACAACCGCCAATTGATTGCCTTGAAACCGCACTTTTCAAAGTCTGCCTTCTTTAGCGAAACATAATAGAACGGTGATTCAAGAAAATGAAAAAAACAAGGTTAAAAAACAGTCGATCCTATGGATCAATTTGTATCCACCAGCCGCGATCCCATCGACTGAGATGTGGTGATCGCACAATGTCATTGTACGTTGTGCTTTCGCCACATAAACCCCTCCTTGCTATATTGCAATGCTTAATATGGGGTGGGCCCCTGACCAGGAGGCCAAGATCTCCGAAACACGTGTATGGTTCTGGCGTACCAACCTCGCTAGGGCTTCAATTATTCTTGAAATTTATACTGAATGTTTATTGTGAGGTTTCGAATTCAGTCATTGTTATGAAAATGAGTTTGCTCGCTCTTTTACTCATTACATATTATTAATGAAGTATTGAGACCAGTGCGCATTCAAAGGACACATTCAATAGTTTTGATATGTTGGTGAGTCACGCTATAGTTGAATGGTATATAAGGGGTTGACCCTTTCGGTACCGCGTTGGTTTTTCGCCTGGCACGCGTCTTGGCCGCTTTTCAGGCGGACGCGGTGTCACCATAATGTTGTAGTCTCGTAACATTCAAATCTTCATTAAAGAGATTACACGATTATTAATAAAGAGATAAGTTTATCAATAAAGAGGAACTCCAATACTTCCTAATAAACAAAATATCAGTAAGCGTGATAATCATCTTTTGACCCATGAATGTGATCTGTTATGGGAACTTCTAAAGTGCAATGCACGCGTGTTTCGACCCTGAGGGCCTCGTTAACTGCGCAGTGCCATTCGATTTACCCAGTCCTTTCGGGGAAACCCAACCTCTTACATAGAGTGAGCGCAGGCGTACTATTTACACGTGCCATTAAATGAAAGAAATTACTAAATGGCAGTGTTATACACTCGATTGCTCTTGGCTGGTATTGCCGAGGCTGCCAAGGCCGCAACACGCGTGTATTGGACTGCTTAAGTGCATCAGGCATATTGAAATTTGGGCATGGTCTCAAGAAAAACACTTCTAACGCAACGTCAAACTGAACTATAAATGACTGAAATGGATCTGAATGCGATGGCACTATAATATTCTACAGTCTTGCAGGAGTCGACAATTAATTACACGTCAAGACGGACTAGAAAGGCAACGAAATGGAGTATTGTGACGGATGTAATTTCATGACTTTAAATCTAAATGAGCAATTCACAGTTTATGCCTAATACAGGAGCAATCAAGTGCCTTCAATCACCCCAAGTCGAATGACGAATGATTATTTTTACTCGGCGTCGATTCCCTCTAGAGAATTTCTAGCCTCAAGGGAACGGAATCGAGGGAGAGTGCCACTGATGAGTCCCATTTGGACGAAATAGACGCCTTCATAACACTAGACCTATCGTCTCAAAATAAGTCATATCCCTATCATAAATAATTCATCAAATTTTCAGCACTTTCAGGATTTCGTTTGCGCGCTTCGTTCGAAGTGCATGCTCTAGTGGACGATCCATTTGTACACCGTCCCAAACGAATCTTTTATACAGCTCAGACTGTCCTATTTTCCTGTGTTAACTTTGTGACTACGAAGTATTAAATGTGTTATTATTTTCTGAATATCAGTTTTTGAGCCCGCTTTTTATTTCATTCAACCCTTGTCACAGTTTTGTCTTTCTGTGCAGATCAGAGCACTTCTTGAAGCAATTCGTCCCCCGCTTGCATGGGTTTTTCATCTTCTTCACGAACGCTCTAGGTTACTTTTTAAGAATGTTCACATGCAGTCTCGAGGATAGCCGAGCTAGGGCATTTATCATCCATTGCCTTAGAGTATCGAGAGAAGAGGGGAGGGGAGGGAGGGGAGAGGGTCAACATCGCATCAAACTTCGCTGAGTTTCACTATCCTCCACCCACACTCACCCTCCATTCTTTCCTTTCTTTAACAGTGCATTCTACACTGATTTATTCAAACATATTTTGGGCACTTTATAATCCGTGTTCACACTTTTTTTTGAATACTATGCGGATTCAGTACTTCCAGCGTTAAGTCGCATTTTCGTTTTCTTCTTAAATATTCGTTGTTGACTGGTGAAGAGTTTGAAAGGGGAGGGCTCGACCACATTTGCGCCGGGATGAGCATCACAACTACTCGGCTACGACCCCCTTCCCCTCTTTGCCCAGCCCATCACCATAGATTAGGATCGCGAGGAAAAGAAGCGAGTGGAAAATGTGCTGGAGCCAAGGCTACCAATAAAAACGGGGCATCGAAATAAGTGTCTATCACTAATCATGATATCCATCGTTGTGAATTTTAGTGAGCTCTTCAACTACATAGCAAGTGTCAGCAAGCTTCTTCTTCTTCCGCTAACATAACCTCTATCTCGAAGAGTTTTCATGACCGTTTACCTTGCTGCTATGAAATCGATTTGATACTCTATATCTCAGTCACGACGCGCAACGAAGCAGATTTTTTCAGAGTGTCGAATTGAAGGAAGTAGGGAAGTATCAGGAAGCCAGTGTTTATATTTTTGAGGTAAGACTAACAAGATAATGATAAAAATTCTGTGAATCAACGCCGTAAATACAAAATAAGATTTATTCTACAAAATAAATATAACAAAAGCAACAACAAGTCTATAAACTGACGAGCCTTCTTCATACCACTAATTTAAGCGTCGTTCTTGACGTGGCTTGCTGGAGTGGACGCTCCATCGCTCTGAAAGTAAACATAATTATAAATGGGAATATACTGGTCTTTTCTTGGAAGCAAATGTACACCCATTTCGAGATTTAGTTATTCGTAACGGCGCACACTATTTTAGATAGTTAAATTGGTGATGATTGACGATTGATAGCCACATATCTAGAAATGTGCTTTCGAAACGGATATTCACCCACCTTTTCTAGAGGAAGGATGTCAGCGACGTTTCCTTTTTTGGTAAACTTGTCCGCTTTGGCGGTGACAGGATGACTGCACTAAATGGTATTTCTCTCATAGAGGCTTTGGAGCGTGTCAAACGAGTTGTCGGAGGAAGTCCCTCATGAGAAGTCAGGGCTTCACCTTGCAGACAGATGTTCCCATGCTCAAAGTGCTGAATGAAACAAACGTAACCAATATAACAACTCAAACTCTCTAAAATTCAGTATTACAGTTTGTGGGTTTTGTTCCATATTCTCTGTAAAAATGTTCTCTTTGTAGATTCTTACAAGAGATTAATATTAATGATGCTTTATGAAACATCGTCCAAATCGTGATAAGAATTCCACTTATCAGGACTGCAGTATCAATGCTGAATCTGATTAGAAGGTATTATTGCAAGATAACTCATAAAAAATGATAAAACTCTTGGCTTTGACTACTTCTGTGGGATGCGCCATGCATTCGTTAACAATTTTTAACTTCGTTTTAAGTGAGTAAATGCATATTTGGCCTTTACAATGACTGGTGGTGGCCACCCGCTGTACCGCATCAGTGCCGCTTATCCTTCCAGACAAGTCTGAGACCACTCTGGTACCATTCTACCGACCGTGGAGGGATGTGTGGCTGGGTGAGCTATGGGCGTGAGATCGAGCCGTGGACCTCATGTTCGACGCAGAGACCTCTACCACTGCGCCACATGCGCTCCTCCTCGAGGAGGTCATGCTGACATCTGAACATTTAACCCTAAAAAGGACTAGTTGCAGAATCATTAATAGGACAGTCAAGGCATCCTGATTATGAATTAGCTCACTGTGAATTCTTGAAATCGTAAAGACTGCCACTACTTTTCCACAATCTACACTAGATTTGAATCCTCTGGTAAGAACGAATTTTTGCTTTTATCTGAAGCGTAAATAATCATTCGATAACTGAAAATGAGTAAATCTCAAAGCTGTGTTCCATATCTCAAAAGGTTTGTCTTTTGCATTATAACAGTCGAATAAGATTTTGTTTCACATTCAAGCATTTCCTCGCCAGATAAAGTATTTTCTATGAAAAATAAGCAACCATTCGATATCGTAAATCTCAGCAATTTCAAAAATGTGATTGTTCTTTGGAAAGGACTTTCAGAGCGCTATGACTGTCGAGAGAAAATTGGATTTTACACTCGGCAAGCATTCTTTGCTCTTTATGTGGATAGGAAATCGCCAGTTTTCAAAACACACTCTGTAACGCTATAACGTTCAAGATAAGGTCATGTTTCATTGAACCGCACGTTTTTTTTTCTCTTGTCTATCTTATGGTTCGCTGGGTAAAACTCCTTCCTTAGAGTTCTAGTGCTTAAACTATAGCACAAGCTTCAAGAAGCTCAACAATACATTTGCCTTTTAGAAGTCTTTTTTGGTCTTCCGATCTACTCTTTTCTTTTGATTAGTGCTCCAAATCGCGCCGATCAGAGCTCTTTCTTTAGACTTTCAAAAATGATCTGATAGCGTAATGTTTCCTGACTCGAGCGATTGGCTTGTTTTCTGAAAATACGGTTCAGTAGTAAAGATGCGATCGAATTTCACATTTTCGGTAACGTTGTTTATCGACAATTCGACAAGGCGACGGCCGTTGATAGGAGATGTGGAAGGGGCGAGGAGAGGCGAGAAAATAGATATATTATCATTCAATTGGGAATTATTTTTCCGCTTTGGAGTTACATTTGATAGAACGACTGATTAAAATAATAAGAAAATTTCTCTACACATTGATAAGCTTTACGGCTTGCAGCGAAATATAAGCGCAATAAAAATAAAGGCAAAAGGCGAGCGTGAAACGTAATTGTTGATATGGATATTACAGCGCCTCATAGAGGTATCTCAAAAAATCAGCGACGTGAGCTGTAGAATCAAAACTCAGCTTTCAAATAGTTATCAACTCTCCTTTGAAACTTTACTCTCTAGCGATTGAAGTGGTTTTCCATTTCTCCTCTTCTTATCAAAAAGAACCCGTCAACGAGTTTCTTACTTTGTACAACCCCTAATGCGTAACACAAGTTCACGTATCTGCTTTATGATTCATGTTTGCTCGTACCTCAGCGTTCCTGTAATCAGACTACATACTTTCAAATTCTTCTTCTATCTCGGTGCCTTCAATCCCTTTTATATGAAAACAATGAGACAGCATGAAGTTTTAATCCTTTCAATATGGCTTGAATCTTCCGTGCTTAATCATACTCGTTGTCGTTTTTATCACCAATACCACCTTCATTCTCGCACTATTACTATAGGTGACGAATTTTTAATAGTTTGCTGAATGTTGAGCCAGTAAAAAATTATTAACGGCAAACCTATTTGCAAATCAAAAGAGCCAGTTAAATAGTATGGCTTTTTTTTCTACATTTTTCGTGGTGACATGTACACTGATGATCATTAAACTCCTTACATTCAATTCTTCCTTGCACAAATCACGATTCAAATTTCTGACTTTTGTTTCGATTGCTTTTTGGATATTGCCGTTTTTGATCGCTTGTTGAATGTTGATGGAGTCGATTCCTTTTCAGTTCTGGAATACCAGTGCTAGGGGTCCTCACGTAAACTGGACCGCAGAAAAGAGTGCTTCGTTATCATGCGTGACACTTTACATACACTAAATTCCTTACTATTCACGCTTCTCTGTGTGAGACTGTGCAACTGATCTTGTCAATAAATGGATCGTCATAGGTTCTCTGTAAGGAAATTAAAAAGATAGGTGTTCATGAGAAACTATTTTGAAGGTATTGACCTTGAGATTTTGAATATTTCTGCTGAGACGCAGTGTTGCCTTATTAGAAAACGGGAGCTACTCTGGGTGTATAGAAGAATTTACATCTACACGGTGGCACTTATATTTATTATCGATAAGAAAGTCGGTAAACTGTTTTTTACTTTCGGTTATTTTCGCACATGAAGAAGAGAATGAGGAAAACTTTCTGAAAAGGTGAAAATGTTTTACCCTTTTGCCATTGTTTATTTCTAGCGAAAGTCTTTTTCTTTATAGACAGAAAAATCAGATTCAATTCTATATCTCAACAAATTTTTTTCTACAGAATTGGTGCTCCTTGTGAAAAAGTTTTTTTTCATGACTGTCATTCATTTCTAGTAATTATTCCTATAGATGACTTTCTCTTCTTATTTCACTTATTCTCCTTTTGGAATACATGAGAGTTTTAGATATTATTTCCATAATAGTTTCCATGTTGTTCACATTAAATAAAGTTGTTTTCAGTTTTATTGAAATCGTTTTGTGTTCCACACGTTCTGCTAATGAATACAGTGAAGACGTTGACTAGAGTGTATTGTGATCAGTAACAAAAAGAAGATAAGATAAGGGCGAAAAGGAATTAATTGAATAGATCCGAATTCGTATCACAACTGCGCCTCTTTGATTTCGTTTTGACAGAAATCACTGTTCTGCTCTTTTTAAGAATGACCGTTATAAGAGGATGAACGTTGCATGAATACGTGATAACTGGTTTGGACCGTTATAATTAAAGTGTTCAACAGAAGAGAAAAAAGAACATAAGAAAGCAAAACAATAGAATGTGCACGAAGTTTTCACGATTTCCATTAATGTGTGTCAAACTATGGCAAATATTGTGAAGTGGTTGAAGGTGACAGAAAAAAATTTTTGCTTCTGGAAGGAAAAAGCAAACATTTTTAGTCGTATGCCTA
The DNA here is from genome assembly GCA_019055375.1 of Parelaphostrongylus tenuis. NCBI lineage: Eukaryota > Metazoa > Nematoda > Chromadorea > Rhabditida > Metastrongylidae > Parelaphostrongylus > Parelaphostrongylus tenuis. The sequence continues at coordinate 39,812 of JAHQIW010006666.1, forward strand.
TTTGTTTCTAAGGGCGAATTGAATTTCATAAAAAAAATAGCAAAAACCAAATTCTATGTGACCTATCAGTATATACGTTATTAAGCAATTGTACAACATACTTGAGACGTAGTAAGAGTATGTACTAGATCAGGCAGTGATAGTTTATCAAAAAAATGGTGGCATGAAAGAACGAGGATTGATGAATAGATGCAACAATCTATCTCAAGATAGGTTTTCGTCACTCAGTTGGTCTTGAGGTCGCTCTATCGTAACGGCTGTAAGTCACCACTGTGGAGTTGTAAAATAGAGTGGGATACGGAGAAGATCCCTCATTACTTGGCCACTATCGGATGGTCTACTCTCATCAAAATGAAAAGATGAAATTTTACAGAATATTTTATCATGGGTGTTCTTTTTTTTCCTACCTTTACGTTGCCTATGCCCATTTCCAACCCGTTAGTAATAATGCAATTTCTGCTCTTCAAGAGAATTTTTGTAGTCATTCGATAGAATGAATCTGAAAATTTCAATCTATATTTGATTTTGGAAAGGAGTTTCAGTGCGTTGTGGCAATACAAATAAAATATTGCTTCGCACTCGGAGCATTTGCGCCTGTTTTCTTCAATTATTTGGAAAACTTCTTCTCTTCGTAGAGGTTTCTCGACCTCTTGTAATGTATTTGCCGGAAAAACTTTGTCCAATTGTTCTGTGAGCCGAGACTTTTCAATTTTATTTTATGTTGCCAAATAAATCCTCTAATATGCCTAAGCCTAAGTAGCTCAACACTATGCACGAAAAGCAAATAAAGTGTGAAAGAAATCTTTCAGTATCAGAGTTATATGTTTTATTTAAGGCAATTTTTAAGGCAAAGCAAAAACTCTGAACTTGATAACAAAAATCGAGCGCCACATGAGAATCGTGCTGCACGACCTCATTCACGATGGGACTACTGCTGAACCGCGCGATTGATACACAGTGACTCACACACCCTAATGGACAGAAAATGCGCTTTAAGTTTAGAATCCAATCTTCTTTTTGCAGTTACAGAGCACTAAAAGTTCATTCTAAAACACTTACCGTTTTGATGTTTAGAGTCTATCAATTATTAATTGAAGACCAGCCGCTTAAGGTTAGTGCATCAGTGGGCCGTGCCTAACTCGGGCCGGAAAAATCAGCCTGAGGTAGGGTTCGAGGTCACGCGTGATTACGAGGCACTTCTCTTTTCGGTTCATTTTTGGGCCTTTGCTATGCATCCAAAAGCCTTTTAAAGTTTTACGCGCAAATGTTTTTTACTCCTGTGCGAGGATCGTGAATTTGACGCAGAACATTACTCCTGCATGTATACGCCCAAAGACACTGAAGTGCCAATTAGTCCACAACTAACTGTATGACCGCCTCTGCGAAACCAATGACTAGAAAGTTTGCCCAAACGGCAGAGACGGCGGCTGTATGAGATTGGGTATAATTTACCTAATCTCTTGCGAAGCATGCGGGGATGAGTACATTGATGAAACGGGTAGACCACTATTGCTCCGGGAAAAAGAGCAGCTAGTTGGGTTACGCAACTCTGATCCAAAAACCTCACTAGGAACACATAGGGACCAACAACATGCAGGAGTAATTCTCGACGTCAAATTCACGATCCTCGCACAGGAATATAAAACATCTGCGCGTAAAACCTTAGAAGTCTTTTAGGTACATAACAAAGGCCCAAAAATTAACCGAAAAGAGGAGTGCCTCATAATTGTGACCTCGAACCAGACCTCTGGCTGATCTTTCGAGCCGGAGTTTGGCACAGCACACTGATGCACTGACTTCAAGCGGCTGGTCTTCAATGAATAATTGATAGACCCGGAACATCAAAACGGTGAGTGTTTCAGAGTGAAGCTTTCACTATGCGATCCAAAAGTCATTTTTAACGTTTTTTGCTGGGGCTATGGAGGTTTTGGCCTAGTGGATTGTGGATCCATATGATCTTTCCAGGCTCTGAAGAAGGCGACCCCCAAACGTTAGCCACCTCGAGTATTGTGCATATTCATGATGCATTACTAACTGAACTTTTTTATCCTTACTGTTCCATCATATCAAGAGATCTTTGTTAGAAAGCATGTAAACAAGTGAGATCATCGAGATTTGAGCTGCTCAACCACCACTAAAACTCTGGAAAAGGGCAAAAAATCCATTGTTTCCAAAGGTTTGAAAATGTGTATGGACAACGGAAAAGTATGTTTTTTTTTTGAAGCGACCGTGTGGATTTTTTTCAAATTTTCATGTGAATGTGATAAAACCAGCGCTCTTATCTAGTTTTCTGGATTTGCATAAAGTAAGTTTGACAAGAGCACTCCCACCAACAAAACTGAGTAAATCGATTACGCATACTATTATACAAATCTCGACTATTGTCTCAGCTTTTCTACTACAAATTATGATTTATGATCTGTCTTATTACTTTTCTTTACCTTTCTATAATCAATGACTGATAAAAGCGATTCATATGTCGTATATGACTTGTTCGAATCCCGGCTGACGCAAACGTTTTTGCACAGTCCTCCACATATTTGGTATACTATTAACATCATATCACTGCAAGTGGGAGTCAAAATAGAAAGAATTATGACAGATTATCGATATCCAATATCTGTCAACTCAAGTGGGTTCAGTGCCGATAGCGGCTGCCCCGCCATACAGTCGACGGTTGGCTGTTGGCAGACGACGCGTTATAGCGTAAATAAGTGCTGTGCAAAACGAGCGTCGGTGGTGCAACGGTCAGCATACGCTCCCGGAAAGAGTGAGATCTGGGTTCGACTCCTGGCTGATGCGAACGTTTTTGCACAGTGCTCCACATATTGAGTATATTAATAGATATATTGTTATACAACTAAGAATCTTTTCTCCGCTTCGAAAGTAACTTCTGATAGAACGACTGGCTAAGGTACTAAGAAAATTTCTCTACACATTGAAATGCTTTACGGCTTGCAGCGGAATATACGCGCGATGAAAATGAAGGCAAAAAACGACTGTGAAATATCATTTTCGATCTGGATATCACAGCGTCTTGAAGAGGTGTTTAATAAATCGGCTACGTGGGGCTGTAGCCTCAAGTCTCAGCTTTCGAGTGGTTATTAACACTTCCCTGAAACTTTCCTCTCCAACAGCCCCTCATGCGTAACATAAGTTCACGAAGCTGCCTTATGATTTCATGTTTGCTCTTACTTCAGCGTTCCTATAACCAGACTGCATACTTCTAAATTCTTCTTCTATCTCGGTGCCTTCAATCCCTTTTATATGAAAACAATGAGACAGCATGAAGTTTTAATCCTTTCAATATGGCTTGATCTTCCGTGCTTAATCATACTCGTTGTCGTTTTTATCACCAATACCACCTTCATTCTCGCACTATTACTATAGGTGACGGATTTTTAGTGGTTTGCTGAATGTTGAGCCAGCAAAAATTTATTAACGGCAAACCTATTTGCAAATCGAAAGGGCCAGTTAGATAGTATGGCTTTTTATCTACATTTTCCGTGGTGACATGTACATTGATGATCATTAAACTCCTTACATTCAATTCTTCCTTGCACAGATCAGGATTCAAATTTCTGACTTTTGTTTCGATTGCTTTTTGGGTATTGCCGTTTTTGATCGCTTGTTGAATGTTGATGGAGTCGATTCCATTTCAGTTCTGGAATACCAGTGCTGAGTCCTCACGTAAACTGGACCGCAGAAAAGAGTGCTTCGTTATCATGCGTGACACTTTACATACACTAAATTCCTTACTATCCACGTTTCTCTGTGTGGACTGTGCAACTGATCTTGTCAATAAATGGATCGTCATATGTTCTCTGTAAGGAAATTAAAAAGATAGGTGTTCATGAGAAACTATTTTGAAGGTATTGATCTTAAGATTCTGAATATTTCTGCTGAGACGCAGTGTTGCCTTAGTACACTACTTCTAAGCTTTACCTTGTCAAGTATATTACGAAAGCGGAGCAATCGAAGCATGTGCCAGGGTTGAATTAAATTCTTATTTACAACCTCGTCGTGTCAAATCAAGAAGTGGACTCCCATATTTACCATTGCGGTGATAGATAGAAGATCAGTCTAGGAAATAACGGCTAAATTTTGCTGACTTAGATAGTTCCACAAGTACGATTGAAGTAACGTGCTCGTTCCCTCCCACTCTTACCAAAGATCTCAACTTTTATGGGGTTTTTATGCGAATGTTCTTGTGGAGTTTGTGACGCATTGATTATATAACGCGTAGTGGTCAGAGGTTTCAGAAAAAAAATCGTACCGAGTTCAACTTAAACGGTTCAGATTTGTGAGGTACGTTCGATATAACGTTAAAGGTGCTTTGGATTGACACTTGTACCTGATAGATTGTTTTTGGCGAACGGGTAAACTTGCACAATGGCTGTCCAAGAGTATAAAAATGGCGGTTTTAGTAGAGTGGTAGGTATCGTAAGCCACTGTAATAGTCGAACTCAATGCTTTTATGCTGTCGCGGACAAAGCGCTGAGTCAGTTTGTGTCACATCGGTTCCAATCAATCAGTATTCTCGCGACCACTATTCGCGAATTTCTTCCAATTCTTTGCAGTTGACTCTAGCTGATATACGATGGAATTTATCTTTATCAAGAATGTTATTGTGTTTTAACCGAGTTTGTACTAAAGCATTTCCACATGTCGGCTGTAAAAAGTTCGTCGTTAATTCCTTTATGTAAGGAGGAAACCTCGAGGAAATGAGTGAACGGAGAGGCACTGTGCAACTGACGAGGCCGAAACACGTGTCTTTCACTGTATAAGTGCCCATAATGGACCTCATGAAAAGATCAAAATACCTTGTCAGATTATACAGTTCTTGAGCGAAGTGAATAGCGGAATGCAGTACTCATTACATATGATGTTTATGATTATCCTAAATGGAACAAACAACAGCTGCTCTTATGCGCCTGTTTAGTGTGATGGATTTTTGAACTACATTACATTTTATTGGAGGTGAAACCTAAGCGGCTATTGTGCTCACAGGGTAAAAATCGACCACTCAAAATATTCAGACATCTTTTAGTTCCTGGGTGTCATTATCTATTCGGAGTTTTTCTGCACGTTTGAACTATAGTGATAGCTTTAATGAAGAAATGGTCAAACTTCTGCCTGCTTCCATATGCGGCCCGCAGAATGGCACACATCCCTATATCGCTTGCCATAAGATGAGAGGAATCAAAAGGCACTATAACAGAGTTGGTAAGGAGAGGACCAGAAAAGTGGCAAGCGCGACGTGCTTGGAACCGCTGGCGTTTTCTAATTGTGAATTGATCTACGCATTATTTTTCTAAGCTTATTCATTGAAGCGAATAACCCATATCATATGATAACCTGGCGTCCATCAATTTATCATCGTTCAAGTAGACCCGTTACTACCTATACAGACGTGATCGCTGGCAAAACCGTTTGGTGAGCAAACGCGATGATGTTACCAAACACTTCGTTTGCAGCAGCTGACGTTTCGGCGAATTCCGTCCCCTTTAGTGTCTATAAAATCAAGGATGCTGCGTTATGGTTGACCGAGCAGGATTTCAACCATATTAGAAATAAAGTAGCATTTTCACAAACTCACCGATCACGTGAGTATTATTCCACTAACGTGGGAATGAACCGCTCAGAGTATACATGAGTGGATGATGCACCCCTATTCATATCGAATTTAATTTTCTTTGCCAATTTCTTTGATTAGTCCGCAATACTTTGGAAGTTTTACAAGTTAAAATTTCAAAATTCTATGCGAAGATACTAACTAATTGCGCGACATGCTTGATCGTGTTCCTTCGCATACTCAGCAATAGAATAAAAATCATACTTAAACTTATGCAATTGTCTTCTCTACCGTTTGAGAATATTACGCAATTCTGCATTGTGTATTGTCAGCCATACGCACAAAAAACTAGTTAGTAGTCGAGTGCGTATATATATGTATATATATATATGTGTGTGTATGTGTGTGTATCTGAATATGCGTGTATGAATGTGTCTGAGAATGTCGTATTAGGCAATGAGCTTGAAGAATCGGAAAAAAAATCAGAAAATCATTTTTATTTTCGCACACTAAAAGGAAAGAAGCAATGAACAAAGTGCATTATTCGAAACTCAACAAATTAAGCATGAAAGTGGACAGTAAGGTACCATGTAATTTGGATTCTCGTCGCATTCACCCGTCGCTGCCCAAAAATTGCAAAGCTTGTGGTTGTTTTCGCATCCTGCAAAAGTTGAAAACTTTTCTTTTTCTCAAATTGAAAAACAATAAGTACATCATTTCAGAGGCATATTTAATGATTCTCCACTGATTTTGCGAATGCTTTTCCCTCCAGAATATCACTTCTACAAATACCTTTTTCGTTCAACTTTGACTTTTATTTACAGCAAATTTCCATGTTTGACCCTACCTGTTAGTTAAATCGTCGCCTCCTCACTTTATCCAGTTATGGATAATTAATCACACAAAACACTTGTCTCAGCAGTGAATTACCTATGGATACCTACGTTCTCCATAAATTCCAGAAAAAAAATTAGCATCATTCTCATCGTCACTCATATTATCACCAAACTAATTCAGCTGCCGTATAAGTTTCCTTCTTGCAAGGATTTAACTCCTTGCCTTAGATAGCGGCGATTAGCTTTTGAATGAGCTGACATATGGATATGCAGAACTATTCCTCAATGCAGAAGAAACAATGAAACAAATCATATCTATACCATGATTTCCCAGTCCTAAGCACATTGAGGAGGCTAACTATTGGAGTGGCTACTAAGGATTGTAATATACTTTAATCAAGTGCAAATATTCAATCATTCAATGATACTCTTCCATTATGTACCACGGAAAATAGAGCAATCTCTTTAGCTGTATAAGAATTTCAATAGAAATGTTAATAATCATTCGAAAGCATTAATCTCTGGTTAGTGCCCTACATAGTCAACTTTGAAAAAGTCCTTTCATAACGTTTCAACGAAAAGAAATATTTATTTTTCAAACCTTTATATTTCTCACAGAACAGAGCTCTTTTTTGGATTAATAGTAATTATTCGACAGCGTAAGCTTCGTTGAATCCAATGCTATGTCTGTTTCTTGAAAATCCGTTTTATTGTACTGCAACATGAAGAATAAAATTCAGTTTCACATATTTGGCGAGCTTGCTTATCGGTTAATGTGCGATCTGGGATCCACTAGCCGCAGATTCGAAATCTCATTCCGCAATCTATCGATCGAATGGTTGGTGCATCACTTGCGAGGTGTGATTGTTGCTGATCAATCAAAAATTTATTCTTCGCTTAGAAAGAGACTCCGAATAAAACGTGTAACTCTGATACTACAGAATTCTCATTATGCGTTCATATGCTTTTCGTGATTGCAGGGCACTTGATTACATAGGCTAATGCTCAATGGTGTCTTGATGGACATCTCAATCATCGACGATCACGTGCTCTCGAAAGATTGTGCTTTTGATTTTCAAGACTAACATAACACTCCGTTGCGGGAAATGCTTTGCAACAAGCGGACAGTCAATGCCGACATCAATGGAGAACATCTTCAGAAGTTGGCCGCCGCAGTACGAGAAAAGCGTATGCAAGGACTCAGTGTCGCCTTTATCGAGGATAACGCTCGAGCTCACATTACCATGTCTACTCGCCACAATTTGAAGAAACTAGGGTACATTATGGTGCCACATCACAGTATAGCCGTGGCATGGCTCCTTTAAATTATCATATCTTCCGGGCCTTGAAGCAGCACTTGCGGAAGAAAAAATAACTTAAAGACTGCCTTCAGTTTAGAAACGTCTGCACCAACTTCTTTGGTCGCCAGACTCATTCTTTTTAGGAAGAAGACATTCAATCTTCGCTTAGAGAATGAATGGATATTATTGACTGTGGAGATAAATGCATGGTTGATCAATTGATTACTTTGAATAAATGAAAATTGAATCAACAAATGTGTCGAAATGCGAAAGATGGGAGAACCCAATGCACATATACACCTATATAATACATAAATTTTGTATACATATATTTATGTATATATATATATATATGCTAAGAGAGGAGGCTATGGTCGAGGGGTTGTGATGCTTGCCGCAATGCGGTGTAGGGCTGATCCCTCCCAACCTTTCTGGTTGTCAACAACAAACGTCAAATGAAAAGCCACAGTCAAGCCATTAACGGGATTGCAAAGAGGAGCGCTTAACCCGTATTCACAAGTTCGATTGGAAGGCAAAAACGAATCAATTCAAGAAGCGCTGAAATCCACACAGGGAAAAATATTGCGAGACGGATCAAAGGAAGTGCTTCTTCTCGGCTATAAATAGGAAAAATGCCGACCTCATTTGCCGAAAACTTTTCGCAGTTGTGTTAGCAACCATTCAAAAGCTGGGACTTCACACATCACTACCATTGCGTCAATTTTAAAAAAAGCCTTTTTTAAAACTGCTACAGTATCAAATCTGTGGTATTGCAGATGGGCATATTTTCACCAGGTAGAGTTTTTTTCTTTGCATTACTTGCAGTACTTCGATAGAGTAATCGTTTTTGATTCCAACGCTGCGCTTATATCCTGAAAAGAACGTCTCTCGGAGACGCAGCTGGTAAAATATGTAGAGTTCATATGTGTGACCAAGGCGGTCGTTGGCCAGTTCACATGCCGCTGAATACGGCGGCCACTTGCGCTGGTGCGATGTTGTAAGGCTAGTGCAAAGCTTATCGACTATTGCGTTGGCTCATATGGCTGCCTCAACCAGTCGCACTTGAGTTGACCAAAGACCCCTTTGATTGCCCATGCGGATTCGACTTATTTTGCCTGCTGCGTTTCAGAGAAACGGTCTTTTCAAGACATGAGCAAAGCGTTAAGACCGAAGACGATTACGCTGTCGAATGATTGCTCCAAAGAAAGAGCTCTATCAGGTGAAATATAGTTGCGTCTGATACACAGTTTTATATGGACTTTACATCGTTATAAATGGGTCTTATCGAAAACCAGCGACGTGGGCTGTAGCCAAAAACTAAACTTTTCAATGGTTACTAACAGTCCTATAAGAAGCCCCTGTTCAGCGAATGAAGGAGTTTTTCATTTGTCCCCTCATAACAGAAAAGAGCCAGAAAAGTGGTAAATTGAAGTTAAAGAACATTTACATTAAGTTGCTTGAGGGTCCATCCTCATTCGTTGTGCAAGCCTCAGCATAACATTCGTTTCTCTCCCACACAACTGCTGTCTATGGTGGTGGACTAATTTGATGATCATTCCGTGATTTCAGACTCGTTACCATTAGCTGCTGCAGACGGCTGACATATGCCATAAAAATGTCCGACCATCGCAGGATGGTCTTCCAAGAAGGCGTTTTAATTCTCTTGGAGTCAGCGCCACTGTTCTTCTTATACATTTATCATGTGGTTATCCCATTACATGACCCAGTCATCTCTGTTTTGCTATCAATGTGAATATGTCGCGATGACGAAGGTGGAATAGGTTTCAGAGAGCTGAACTGTTTAAGCTGGCTAGACGCTGCGACCGCCTGTTGATCTGAGAAGAGATCGTTTAGTGCCATATGAGTGGTGCGCAGCCTCTATGATGGGTTATTACTGCACACGTATCTGCTTCATGACAGACCGTTGGAGTACTGCTAAATTGAAAAGTGAGCGCGGAGCTGATACCAATGTTTCGAAATCCCATCCACATACTTGAAGTGGTAAACTGGTGTCATTCTTATACTGTGCGAACACTCAACTCTCGTTTGGCCGCTGCAATTCCCTAAGGAGTTTTCTTGAAGAAAGAAAAACAAATACATCACTGGAATCGGTAGCATTCAGACTATCGGATGATTACTAGAGGTATAATGGACGTGCTCTGTCCAGCGAAAGATGTGTCAAACGCCTAAGTGTCTAACATAATATTATTTTGGCTTCTAGAGCGCGCTAAAAGGATTTCTTCAGAGCCCAAGTATATCGCTAAAATCGTGTAGATTTGAACTATTGACTAAGCTATAGAACAACATGAAAAGTTTTAGAAAACACCTTCTCTTCAAGGGGCGGCTGATGAGAGCAATAATCAGGATTTGTGAAACCCAATCTTCTTTGAGCGTTACAGAGCTCTAAGAAGTGCCTTCTGAAAACTAAGTGTACCGTTGAAATTGCTGAGATTCGCGCTATCTAGCAATTGAATCCGATCACAAAAGACTATTTTCAGTGAGAAATCCTTGTACATGGAACAAAATTTTACTGCGACTATTACAGCTTTAAGGCTATCCACTTGAGTTATAAAATATAGCATTAAATTTCACGTTATATGATTATCGAACGACTAATTATTCCTGATTAATTTTTGTTGGCCGTTCCTAATCTGACATCAAAGTCTCCAATAACAAATTCATAGGAAGATTTTTCATTGGCGTATCACATTCTCCAACACGCTGTAAAACGTTAGTAATTAGCAATTGATGACACCGACTTTCTTTCGACTCGAAAGTTAAAGACGAAGGATGACTAGGCGGAATGCTAGATCTTTGTACGAAATCATCAAATGGGAGACATACCGCTCGTTTCGAGTGTTTTCTTAAGACCACGCTCAGATTTTAGAATGCGATTAATATCTTTTGGGCCATGCATGTGGTTTTGTTATGGACACTTATAGAGCTGAATACACGTGTTTCGCATTTTGGCAGCCTCGCTAGTTGGGCAGTACCTTCCATCTTAGATCATCCCCTTGGGAGAACTTAACGACCTTACATAGAATTGGTGACAACATACTATTCACACTTGCCGCCGAATGAAAGAAATCACGAGATAGGGAGTGTTTTTCACACTCACTTGTTGTTGGCTGGTAATGATGAATTATCACACCGATCGCTTCCAGTGATGTCCTAAGACCACAATCAAATTTCAGTGTGTCCGATAATTATCTTTTGAGCCATGCATGTTGTCATTTCTTTCACGTATAAATAGTTCGTCTACTCTATGTGGAGGCTTACGTAGTGGTACTACTCCAACTGACGAGGCTTCCGAAACCGCAGGCATATTGAATGGGGGCACATGTGTAAATCACAAAGCCAACGCCTCCACCTCGTTTCCTGTGGTGCGATCACAAGAAATTTTATTTTACCAGCGGCCTCGAAAAGTCCAAGTAGATTGGACGCCTAAGATGACAGTTCTAGCGTTATAAGCGTAAGGCAGAAGCAAAATTCTACGGCTTATCGCAGGCATGTTCCTCTTGCTCTTTCCCAGTAACGTCTTATTGAACCCAAAACTCGGCCCCTTTTACTCGTCGTTTTTGCTGTACGACGTCGCAGACGGAAAGCCCAGTGTGCGGGTTACTGAAACAGAAATTTACTTGTTGGATTACCTTCTTTTTTTTTCTTTCAAATTCCAAAGTTAGCCTAGCCAGAGTCTTTCTCGGCCGCCACCACATTAGGGCTGCTCTCGACCCTTATGCATCAGAGTGATTGGAGATTACCGTCTTTGCTGCTAGTAGCTATCAAGGCGGCCATGATTTCTGGCACTGTTCACTCCTACGTGAGCTTTTCGCGCGCAAACTTCGGACGCCTTTTCAGCTTGATAGGCCCTGCTGGTGTAATGAGCTCCCTGTTGTAGTTCGCAGTCCGACGCTCCACATCACCTTTCACTCGGACGGTTTTATCGTGAAGTAGCCAGCAAGCGTGAAGCATGTCGTCCTCGTAGCGGAAGGAACTCATCTTCAACAATGACTGATTCGAAGTCCCGTCTGTGCGTCGGAGTAGAAGACTTTCGCAGTCACGTGTGCAGGGCGGACATCACTGCTAAAGCACCTCTAAACCATCATAATCTATAGCTTTTATAGCTTTATATTCCCCGGGTAAAAGCTGCTACATCACTGTCCAACATACCACTTTTGGCAGTAATCCGACTTAAAATAGAGAAAAAACTGGATGACTTAATAGTGTAAAAGAAATTAGGGATGGTTCAAGATAATTTTCATTAACTCCAAACAGGCGAGGTACATCAATGAAATGAACTATTTCATAAAAGCGAATAACTACAACTGACCTTTTCGAGGTGTGGGAGCGTAAACTGAGTTGACATCTTCACCGCAGGAGCGACATGATCGCTGACAATGTGGTCGCATCCAGAATGGATTCCTATATACGCAATTTTACATATACAGGACTGATTAAAGTGTTCACACTATAATTTTGCTTCATGTATATATTCATTTATCTATCGATTTACTAGATTGAAGAAAAATTTCCTTAACACCAGCAAAAAATTCAAATCCTATGTTTGTTTAATACAGTATCGAATACGGTAAGAGACGCAGGAATATCTCAGAAATATTTATATGAGCATTACTTACGGCAACGCTAGCTGTAGTGCAAAAATTTCAATTTGCTCTTCGAATACAATATTTAATTACTCATTCGTGATTATTTTACCCAGTTCGTTATCGCATTCCACTATGCGCATGCCATCATAAGAGCAAGCAAGTGTTGTTTTGACCGCTGCTCAAAGATTTCGTGCTCTTTATGAATGCTGCAAAATTGTGCTTCAGTCAAATCTCTTTAAAATATCAGAGTCGGTCTAGCTAAAGCACGTTCACGCCACTATTGGACCCGCCGTCTTGTCGATGAGTAACTCAGCAAGCGTTACTGAAACTCCCGTTCTGGATTATCGTGTGCAGGTTTGGCCCAGTTCTTTGAGCATCACATGGTTCTTCCAAGTTTTTCGTGAAGAAATTGGATTATCGAGTAGGTGGTCTTTTTCTAAGGTGTTTAGCATCTCGAGAATCCAATCAGCGACAGTTCTCGTCCAACGGTCGTTGTTGAGGCTACGTCGTCTGATCTTCGATAGCATGGTGTGTACAGAGGCCTCTTTGAATTTTGGTATTCCTGGCATCGAACTTTCAACGGCAGAAAACAATAACAGCAAATGATCTTTCATCTTGCTTACGTATCGACCACGTTTCGGATGCATATTTAAAACAGGGATAATCGTTAAAACAAAAAGGTGGGCAGGGAGTTAGATGTTTTTTGCTCCCCTCACTACGTCCAGATGCCTAACATTCCCCAGGGCGCTCAGTTCCTGCTGCTCAGTTCTAAAGTCAAGTCGATTATCACATTGCATTTCTGACCTAGATAGACATAAAAAAAAAGTTTGGCAATATTTTTCTTACTTGTTGACACAGGGTGTCGAACGTGGTGAACATTTACTTTGCTTGGTTTGGCACCTGCTTACGTAGCAAGGATTATCTCAAAAGCGGACATTGTATAATTGTCGACAATCACTTTCATTCTCACGTTACCCCAATCCAATCTTCCCATGACGTTCTGAGGGTAGCGGTGAATAATTTGACGAAATCGTATCGCCTTGTCGAAATCCTCTTACTACGACAGCAGTAACATTAATAGTATAAAATGGTAATATCTTGGTTGAAACATCTTCACGCGGCTTACGAAAAACGATCTTGTGTTGATTAAAGACCCATTTGCTGGCTAGAGCTTCTATGACCGCTTTTGCTCCAAATGAATCAAAGACCTTCTTCAAATCAGTATGAGTGAGACAGAGCGGCCTCTTGTACTGTCGCGAACCTTCAATGAGTTTTGCTATCGTGTAAATGTTGTCTATAGTATCTCTCACTTCAAGTGTTCTCCTAAGACCACAGCTCAAATTTCAGTATGCCAAATAATCATTTTTGAGCCACCTATGTCATGTGGTTCATTATAAAGACTGACTTATAGAGCCCGATACACGTGTTGCAAACTTGACGGTCTCATCAGTCGGGCGGTATCCTCTCGTCTTTTGCCAATCCTCTCGGAGCACTTAGTCTCCTATACTAAGAGTAGGCGACGACGACGTGCGACTGCCTCTACAATGGAGTGCAATCATCTCGCTTTGTTCAAAGCATTGCCAGGTGTAGAGTTTCCTTTACAGTTTTTGTAACTATGTCTACTTCTCTTCTCTTTTCAAATAATCTTTTGTCGCAAGTCTACATTGTTTCGCAAGTTCAGGTGTGAGGTGCTGGCTGCCTGCGGCACGCTTGACTGGGCTTTCATAGCTCAACGTGAAGATGTTCAATGAGCCTGCTATATTCTCCGTCGATGTTGTCAATAGCGGTATCTTTCCAAAAGAAGACTAATGACTTGAATATTGAATACATTCTAGCTTATGGCAGCTGTGAAACGTTGCAACTTGAATTTAGCGGTCTCGTTTTCTTTCAGCGAAAAATGGAACGCTGTGCAAATGAGACGATGTTCGGATCCCGTGTAGAACCTTAAGGTTAACATCGACATCGATTAGGTAGAACATTCAATTTACTTCTTTCTCTATTTCAGGTTCCTACGTCCACCAGTGAGAGTGAGACTTTTGGGATTGAGATTTACCATTGATGACTTTGGTCGTCATAATAAACTCAGCCTCTCAACTAGCTCGATTCACTGTAATTCGTGGGTCACAATATGAGGTCTTCAGGCGATTTTCTAAATTTACCTATTCCGTGAAAGTTCTCCAGCGATAACCTTGAAGAGTGCATTGTCGCTGTAAAGAAATTTTCTCAGGCCACATAGAACGCATCGACTACTGCTTCTTACAGCCTGATGTTGATGTGTAAGAAACGAAGATTGCCAAGAGGCATTGATTTACACCGTCCAGCCGCACATGTTCCTCCGGGTTGTGAGTTGTTCTAAAGAGTAGGTATTCATGGGCAAAGTTATTTTGATCAGAGCTTTAATGCGCGGGCCCCGGTACTATCGTATTTTCCAAGAAACAGTTCTTTATCAGTGTTACACACATCGTAGAAGCGGTGGCGTCTTCTCCTCTCAGCCACTCGATGAAGTCGCACCTTATCCTTCCTGCTTACATCAATAGATCTTCTATCAAAGGTTCATATGCAAGTGCACGTGCATCATAGATGCAGATCGTCACCATAGTCCGTTGTGACTTTGGCAGCCTACTATGTTCCTGAGACTCGAGGGCCTCTATGTACTCCACCTTTCCAAAGGTGTCGTATCGGACGCTTATGAAGGGTCAAGGAAATGAGGCCATATTATTCGTTGTACTTTTCTTTCTATACACCGCCTATAGCTTGATGAGCTCTAAACGTGAGTGCTGATTGGTGCATGTCAGTCTCTCTCGAAGAGTTTCATATTTTTTGGAGGCAACTCTTATCCGCCTCTCATGTCCTTCTCGGCCACCTGATGGGAGGTTCTCGGCCACTGACTCGTAAAAATAAAGGTGCATTAAATTGACGCTGCGGAAACAAAGGTCGTCTCCTGCATCCATGTCCGTCTCTGGGTAATACATGATCGCTTTTGGTTCGCCTCAAATTTCCTGTCCACCACGTGAGGCCACTCCACCTGTCCTCGCTCATGTCGTTGAAGATATCCCTCTTTGGTTGGCTCAAAATTATTTCATATATATATATATATATATATATATATATATATATATATAGTATGCAAGTATATATGCACACATACTGTGCATGTATATATAAAACATTAGTATATATATATATATATATATATATATATATATACATATAGTATACAAGTATATATGCGTGTGTAATATTTATGTAGAAATATAAGCATTATATATAGTTTACATGTATATATGCATATTTATTATATATGTACAAATATAAATATTATATATATGCATGTGTAATGTATATATAAATATAAGTATATATCTAAATATTATATAAGTATATATGCATGTGTAATATATATGTATAAGTATAAATATTATATGTATATATATAGTATACAGGTATGCATGCGTGTGTAATTTAAGTGGATACATATAAATGTTTTATAATATATATAGTTATATATGCATATAAGTCCTTTTCTAGAGAGCGCATGTGGCGCAGTGGTTAGAGGTGCCCTGCGTAGCACACGAGGTCAATGGTTCGATCTCGCGCTCATGGCTCACCAAGCCATCCATCCCCTCCGGGGTCGGTAAACTGGTACCAGACAGGTCTCAGACTTGTCTGGGAGGACATGCAGCACTGAGTCGGTTCAGCGGGAGGCCACCGCGAGTCATTCTAAAGGCCAGATATGCATTCAATCACCTCAAACGAAGTTATAAACTTAAGTCGAATGCATGGCGCATCCCTCAGGATTGATCAACGCCAATAGCTTTATCCTTTATGCTTTTTATAAGCCCTTTTTGGCTAAAAAAGATCTTCTTGTAGCGCTGTAGCATAAAAATAAAATTCTCCTTCACATGCATTGCACTTTAGGCCTATACTTTGCACGACAAAACTCTCCTTTCAGACTATTACTAATTATTTTATAGCATAAATCGCATAGATCTAAAAACGTGTTTGAGTTTTAAAGTCTTTTTGAAGCTTTTGCAGAGGAAATATACTGTGTTTCACACACGCGTAATGCTCGCAGAACAGAACTGTTTCCTTAGACTATTAGTGACCATTCAATAGCGTAATTTCGCTAATTCTATCAATAGGCATGCTTATTGAAGGACCGTTTTACTGCACTGTAGCAGAAAAGATAGTGCTACAAAGATGACGCGTATTGCTTATCGGCTAGTTGTGTGAGTGGCTGTGGATCGATATCCCACGATTCACATGTGAAATGCTATTTTGATACGGAATTTGAGACTCTCTTCACTTTGTCACGAAATAATCTGAGTCAAACGTTTGACTCTGATACTTAAAGACCTCTTCTCTACGTTCATATGCTTTTCGTCTCTATGCTTAGGCCTAGGCGTAATAGTGGACTCATCTGAAAATATAAAAAGAAAATGCGAAGCGTAAGTTTTGAAACGATAAGACAATATTCTTTCTACAATTGTAATAGATAAAACTTAAGCCTCTTCAAAAAACGAAAATAATCGTGATAACGCGTCAGTCATGTGAAACATCCTTTCTTTTCTCTGCTGCCTCGCTGTGGAAAGGCTTTTGTAAATCAGACAGATTTCTGAATCTCCAAAATTCATGTTTTCGAACGATTACTAGTATCCTAAGGGAAGAGCTCTGTCACGCGAAAAATGTGCATGATAACGCTCAATGCGCGTGAAGCATGATTTTATCTTTTCTGCTGCATCGCTGTCAGAAGGCTTTCTGGAGATGAACAAGAATATATCTGAGTTTGCCGGCATTTATATTATTCAGTGATCAGTAATAATCTGAGAAAAGAGCTCTTTTCAAAAAAAGCAAGAAAAAAGTGATGAAACAAGTTTTCTTTTCAGCACTACAGCGTTGTGAGGAAGCTTTTCCAAAAAGCAACTTCATTTTTAACTTCCCGAAAATGAAGCTTTCGAATGATTACTAAACTATCTAGATGAAACCTCAAAATTTGAAGAAGATAAAGGAGAGTAGAGGAGCTAGAAAGGTTTTGCGAAGCTACTGAATCATAAGCTTAGATGGCATGTTAAACTGTATAGCTCTCTCTTCTTTATTTTTCGTCGTTCAATATAACTCTACTACAACTTCGAGAAATAAAGTGGTGTAGGCTTCTATTTTCGAAGTTATTCAGTTAATAAGAGTCAAATTTCTATCAGATGTGATAGACTTTTTTCGCCAGTGTTTAGCCCGAAATATATATAATATATATTTATATACATATATATACATGTATACAGATACATACATGTACATATACATTCATATTTATAAAGAATAATAAAATAGACATAAATAGATTTTCATTAACTTCTTTTCGCAAAATCACACGCTTCGTTTCTTGAAGCTGTTTGAGGAAATGAATTTCCCTCTACAATTAACCTTCTATATGTTAATTAAATTGACCAGAGCAAAAAACACCACATAAAAAAATGGGTCTTTTTTCCAAAAGAGCCCTTTTCTCTTCTCAACGAAGAAGAAAGAAAATATCTCAAACTATGGTCATAGCTCGGCAATAAATGATTTCACAACTGAAGGATGCTGCTAGTGTTTTTGCTTATTGCTTCTTGCCTGCAGATCCTATGAAACATCGATCGCCACTAATGACATGATGCAATTTGTGCCTTTTTGAAGAGAGAAGCGAGAAAATATGAAAAGAACTCTATTCTGTCGGCTTACGCATCGCATTCGCCCAACGATGCCCAAAATTGGCAGTGTTGATTGAGATCTTGGCACGGATCCGGTGTGGTGGTGGTGATTGTAGTAGTCATAGATGTGGTTGTTGTACGAATCGCTGTTGTCTGTTTTGGTGTAGTGGTCTGAATTTGCAATTATTTGGACTCCTGCACAAAAACCTAAAAGAAAAAAATGATCAAGGTCAATACGTCAGTAATGACTATAAGATAAAGTATTTGGTATTGGCCAAAGTCTCAAAAATGTGGCATGCACAAGCCTTTTAAGTTAGATCATTGACGTTATTGAATGCATGTTTGGCGCGACCACTTGCGAACGGGGCAGAATGCTCAACCAGGTGTATACTGTAGAGTACCTTTGAACACTACACAACATGCACTTGATATGTCAATAAAAACCGTAGTGATATCTGTTTATGATTTTTGGACAATTTTATTTTCGCCCATGAGTAGAACACTGATTTCATCTTGAACAGAAAGCATAAATTGCTATGATTATGAGAATGATGAACGCGAGGAGGCCATGAAAATATGACTTTTGCTTACTGGGACAGTGCATGCTGCAAAAGGAATATTGTGCCTCTCACTCTGTACAAAGAAATCCGATCATTCACAGGTCAATTTCAGATTTTAAAATACTTTCAGTAGTTTCATGTTCATCTGGGATTATTATAAAGTCTAGAAATTGATTATATGTGGTTTGAGAAGATGGTGAAATAATTTGAGTTCTTGTGAAAGAAGGCATTGTGAACTTGTTACCGTAGTCGTTGTGGGTGTGGTTATGCGCTTCGGTGTGCTCTGTGTTCTTCGAAATCCGTTTGGTGGCGGCGTGAATGGACGAGTGCGACGCTTTCTCTAAGAAAAAGAATTTTCAATGGCTTTGATGTGCTTGTAAATATTGCGACAACCGTTGTTGGTGTAGACTTAGTGATTGATGCTGAGACATGTTGAAGGAGTGGACGAAATGGCTGTGATGTAGGCGACATAGTGATGATCGTAGTTGTGATGGTAGATTGAGCGATTGTTGTTGGTACTGTACAGTTGATACCAGTTGATACACACTTATCCGCTTCGAGTACTGAATCATTAAAGAACTCGAAAACAGGAAAGAACACAAGTATTGCGAATGGTTCAAAGGGCTCCATGTAATGAATGAGATATCACATTGAGTCTGAACCAATCTTAGCATTTCATTAAATCGATATGCGGCTGCTCTAGGTTGGCAACCAGTTCGGACGGCTGCGAAGAGAGGTAGGTGGATGTCTTACTAGGAACACCTTTGCAGGTATTTTCATCGATACGATATTCCGTGATTTAAGGAGGATAAAGTCCTTTTAAGCTGGACAAAGTGTACCCATCTTGCTGTGCAGTTATTAAAAGACTTTTTTTTACTAGACAGAGCGTATTCCATGAACTTTTCAAGAGCTTAATTTTCGGCAATTTAAACAACGTGCTTGTTTTCTAAAAAGGCCTTCTGAGTGCACCGTAGCAGTTAATATAGAGTCATGTTTTACACTCAAAATACTACTTTCGGATGGCTAGGCATGTGGGTTGATTTTTATTAGATTTGTAAGTATGTTCGTTAGTTCAAATACCGCTAAATCCTAAACACAGTT
This sequence comes from Parelaphostrongylus tenuis, assembly GCA_019055375.1. Classification (NCBI taxonomy): domain Eukaryota; kingdom Metazoa; phylum Nematoda; class Chromadorea; order Rhabditida; family Metastrongylidae; genus Parelaphostrongylus; species Parelaphostrongylus tenuis. The sequence continues at coordinate 59,479 of JAHQIW010006666.1, forward strand.
TTCTCCTTGAAAAAGTCTCCATAGAGAGCTGTAAGAACAAAAAGAAGTTTACTTTTCGCGCTCGGAGTTTTCTGTCTACATAAGAGTTATATCTGAGCAAAAGAATGTCAGCGTGTGGGAAAGTCATGGAGTATCAAAATAATGCTGAAATCTGAAGTTTTTTCAGAGTGAAGAAATAAATTTTAATCAGACAGTAAAAATTGCACATCGCTCGCGAATCGCGTTAAGCGTTTGATTAATTGCCGTCTTGAATGAGTAAAAATATGAATCTATCAAATAAGCACCAAATCTTATTTATGGTCACACCAATCTTCGTAAGCAGTCAGAACATGCCAGACTGACGCGTATCGTCTTCGCTACACGCCGTAGCGAGTGGGCTAAAGAAACGTTTTGAAGAATTATATTGACCCTCCTTTTGCACACCATAGCGCTCATCGTGCAAGTTAGACGATATCAAAATTTTATCAAAATTCAACATAATTTCGTTATTGTTTGCGTTAAAGAAAATATCTCCCAATATTCATGGCTTCGTACTTTTTATATCGCGGTGGCATAAAGTAACGAAATTCAAGTCTGAGCTGTGGTTGATTGTTTAAGGTCAGCATAAGCCAAGGTAATACTATCACTATTAGAGCGCTATCACGACGATAAGAAAGTGAAAAAGCAGATAGGTGAGTGTTTAGTTACTTTTATAGTCTAATACAGCTTTCTATAAGTCAGTGCTGAGAAGGGACTTTCTGGCCTACAACGGTTATCATGATACCTAGAACTCTTTATCTACTTAATTGTTCACACTGATTGATTGTATGGCTCATAAGAAGTACCGTACATGTACAATTGCATGTTCCACATGTTTTTGCGCATTGAATTCTCATCCAAAATGGATTGGTCTCACATTCACCAGCAATTGCCCAGAAACAGCACAGCTAAAACAGTAAATACTAAATTTATTATAATCATGACAACCTTAGCAAAAGTCGGTCTACTTTCCTTGGAAAGGAATACTCATCTAGAGGTTTTTTTCGCTATACGACATACCATATACCTATCTTCACAAACTTTGGGAGTCGTTGTTGCAGGTTGTGTTGTGGTGGTCGTGGGAACGGTAGTTGTTCCAAAAAAACGAGGACCATCGCGCCGTTTTTGCAGTGGTATTTCGCGCACATCCGATTCCATTTCCTCGGGTAAGGACTCGGCCTCTTCGCTGCTCACTGATGATGAGAAGAATGATGTTCTTAAAATCTAAACATGCATTTGTAGGGCTCATATTAAGATTGTGTGTTCTTCATGTTATGCGATGGCATTACCTGATTGTCTCTCGGAACAGCCATGAAGGTCCATGGAATTTCGAGAGGGTTGGTCGTACTAGTGAATTCGATGACATTGCTATTTTGTAGCTGTGATTCAGGAAATTCTTTCATTGTTGGTGTGGTGTTGCCGCAAAGTTCCGTGCAACGATCGGGATTAAATACAGTGCTGATAGGTGGATTGACCACATTTGCTTCGTCTTCCATTGAATCTTCTTGGTTCAGGTCGCTCTCAAGCATAGCGTTCTCGTTGATTTGTGCTATATTGAATGTTTTAGGATGTAGGTCTTTGAAAGACTGGTTCTCAAGTATGTGCCGCTTGAGGTTATCGACATCGGTTGTCCCATCGACCCGTGACATTGGGGTCGTGTTTCGATTTTCACCTAACTGACTGGCGAATCTCATAGCGTATCGCAGTACATATGCGTCAAGGCAGATGTGTGGAACTGAAACACTTGACAACTCAGTTGTAATCGAGTGATTACGGAAAATGCCAAAAATTACACATGTTGTGAAACCCAACGCTTGAAGCTGACAGCGCCATGACTGGATGAGAAGCGATATTGTAGGTTTTGCCAAACGCACGGGTTCAGAATATTTCAAAATCATGGAAAGTTTTATAGAATAACAAAGAAGAGGCATCTCATAAAAGACGTGAAATTTACCACGAAAGCCCACCAGAGGTTTCATTAATGGTGAGGCGAGGGTAATGGGCAATATGAACAGATATAATTTCACAGTGTTTCACCAAAAAATATGCGTTATCTAAATGTGCTAATTTGGAATTGCGGTGAGAGTGCCAAAATCATTTAGAATTTCAGTAAGGCAATATCTGTTGGCATTCGAAAATGAAATGACATGAACTGAATTACGAAATGTAGAATCAACTATCATTTCCTTCAAGTTTGATAAAAAAAAAGAGTATTCATTTAAGGATTTACATTGATCTTAGAGAGATAAGAAAAACTTTTGAAGAAAGTGGATAAAGCGGAATTCGAGAAAAAATAAAGGAGACAAAATTAAGGTATAACAACGATAGCAATTCACTAACTTGGATAGCACTCTACCCGAGGATGCATTTCATCTCTGCTGATTCGAATTCCACATGCCTTGTATGGAATGTCCCTTGGTTCCTATGTAGAATGATATCAAAAATGTTGGTAGAGGTAGTAGATGAAATCTTTAACTCGAACGAATCAGTAGGCAACAGCCAAAATATTCAATATTGATTTGAATAACATAATAACTCGGACGTATCAAAAGATGCAAAAGGTGAGCTCTGCAACTAGTTCTCATATTTTGAAGACTTCAACTTTGACTGAATGACGCTCAGTATCAATATATATTCAGTAATCCTAATAAGCTGATTAAAGGCACTTGGAGTGCAGCGGTTAACTGTGTCCTGTAGTGAACAGGGCATTTGGGCTTATTCACTGCCTTAGGTGAGCCGAGTTTTCATCAATTCACGATCAGCAAATTGGTGCTAAAGTGGTGTAAGAGTATATAAATACTGATTTAGTCTATTAATTACGTGCCCTTAACGCGCTGTTCAAAATAAATATACATTCAGTCGCTTTAACGATACAATATGGAGTCGAAGACTTGACACATATTAAGGTATTTTATCATGGAATTATAGATCCTTTACTAATCGTTGCCACATGGAAGACCCCGGAGCTTGTTGGACACATTTTTTACATGATGCTTTTGTAAGCAACAAATTTGGAGAGAAAAAAGGGTATTCGACCGCAACCGCGAACAATCGCATACTTGTCCAGAGACATAGACTCAGATGATCTATTTCTTTTCTACGACGTTCAAGAAATTCTCTACAGATTTTACTCACGTTCATTTGTATTCAAGTGATGTGCTTTCATGTATGTAGAATGACTCCTGATCGTAGATTCCGCAATGACATTGTCACAAGCGCGGCAAATTTATGAGGTAGTTTGCCATGGTTTTTCATCAATAAGCTTCGTATATACTCAAGTAGAGTTGAAAGAGTTACTTGCTACTCAGACCTAAGCCAAAGTCTAATACACCGCATTTAGACCTCTCGAGAAACAGAGGAATGAACCCTTATAGAACCACATGACGTTGCTGTCTGCTCATAGAGAGTGGGTAACAGGTACTTTTCGGCCTTCACAGGGTGCGCTCTGTCATATCTCATAAAAACCTTGTCAGAAGTGAGTAGAGTGAAATTTAAGATAGGACATAAATAATCGACAATTGATTTCATTCAAACAAGCAGTGGAATAAAGAGGAGCTTTTGAATATTAGTAATTTTTTAAGTAAGAAATAAGCGTACCGTATCACAGGCTGTGCATTCAAGTCCTTCTTCTTCTTTAAGAAATGATAATATTGATCCATCAAGTTCTCTAATTGGTCCACCTAAATTCGTTCAAGGATCTAGACGTCATGTAAAATCGTTTAACTTCTAAGTACATTCTCATTTTTCTTCCTTTTGTTCACCGTACTCTACACATTTACATATCAGGATTTCACGCTATTGTAATTGTTGAAATAAACAAGTGACCATTTAATCTTCAAAGGATGAGAGGAAAGATTGTCGCAAGACCTCAGTACAGATTTTCCATTTTATTCAGCCTTGAAACATGTTAAGCTATTCCATAATTTGCAGAGAAAAGTGTTAAATATAAGTATTCTTTGTCCGTAAGAACAAATTATTGAGAATGAACATTAATGGTAACTTTTTGATACGTAAAAGTGTCCTTTTTCCTCTTTTTGCTTCTTTTCTCTCATAATAATAGATAATCGTTATAACACGCGACTTAATGAAATTAGCGTATGCCAATGAAAAGTTTTTAGTCACGCTAGCTTGCTAAATGGATTCATGTTGAACTTAGCTAATGCGGCGAAACTCTTCCATCATTCTATGCTTGAATAGGAACGCCGTTCATCAATGTGCTATTTTTGAGAGTCGTTCAGAAGTTCAAAGCATTTTTGTTCTATATTCAATAAAGTGAATGAATGACCGTTTGAAAAAAGCCTATATAGCACTCACATATATATGAATTGTCTTCCATCCAACGATAGATATTAGGAGGATCATCACACAGCATCGAAGGAAAATACAACAATAAAATCAAAAGTCTTCGTTTCATTTCTAAAATTTTGCTTAGAACACAAAAACAAACGGTAATAAATATGAATTTAGTCACAGGATTCAGAAACGAAGAGAGCGAAGGATACTGATTGAAATTGGTGGATAGATTTCTTGAGCATAAACAAGTTTCAGAAACAACGAACACGGCTGTAAAGAATGAAGAGTACTTTTTGCGTTGATCAATCCCTAAAAGATGCGCCATGCATTCATCTTCAATTTCAAGCTTCGTTTAAGATAATCAAATGCATATACGAACTTTACAATGACTCGCGGTGGCCTATCAGTGTGTCGAGTCAGTGTTACTTATCTATCCAGACTAATATGAGACCAATTTACTGAACTCGGAGGGATGGAAGGCTTTGGGATCCACGAACACGAAACCGTACCGTCGACCTGAGTGACGCAGAGCACCTTCAACCAATTCTCCGCATGCGCTTTTGAATGCGACTATAATCCTGGAAGCACTACAAGTTTTCCTCACTCAATACTAGCTTGAGAACTATTCAACCTATGGCAAGTCGCAAAGTATGGGTAAAACTAACAGTTTTCCCGTTTCAGTAATTCTCTAAAAAAATTGGTTCATTTTTATGGGACGCTGCGTCGAGAAAGATAATAAAAGGACCACTGAGTAACAAATCTCAAATATAATGCTGATCGTTATTGATGGAATGTTGAAACTTGGACAGAACTGCATGAGCACCAATTTTCTCACGCATTCTTAATAAAGGAAACGATTCCATCGCCTACAGAGAGAAAAATTCATCATTGAAAAGGAAATGAAGATAGGACACAGAGTTTGTGCATCCTTAGTGGATAGGATTTTTTGTTTGATGTGAGGCTAAATCTGAATAACAAGAATATTTATAATGAAAAGCGTTGCAAATACAATGCCACATAAGAAATAAACTATGCCAGACGTTTTGTACTCAATGCGTAACTCGTTTATGATAAAATTTTAACCTAAGCTTAGATATCCTAGCAGTAGAGCAGGTGGAAAAAAAAGTAGAAAGTTTCGTACGAAAACTTAACATTGTAACTGACGGTGGCTCAGTTGACACATGAGAGATGATAGGTAAACACAATTCACTATATAGCCAATTTCTCTCCATGTAGGGCTACGTCATTATCACTATTTCTTCTAGGAAAGAATTTAAGACTAAGCTTACGTCGACTATCAATGGACTGAAAATGAAGAAAACTTAACTTTGTTTCTTGAAGGATGATTGAGGAACGTAGTTACCTCCTTACCCAGCCGATCTATCCGGCTAAAGTGGGTGTGGTGGCTTAATGTGCTATTGTACCACCACGCCTCCTCTATACAACCGCCTTCCAAGTCATCGAAAGATCAACATTGATTTCGAGGATATTCACATTCTATCCTTATTACTGATCCAGAACAAATACGAAACTGCGCAAAAATCTTTGTATAATGGTTGGATCGAAAATCATTATTGTTGGTCGTTCATTTACACGACCCGTCATCATATTTTTCATTCTGGGGATCCAAGTACGTCTAGAGCTTAATTTGTCTCCTCCGTATGGATATTCCATTGAGGTATTGAAACTTCATCCGTTTGTTTCTTCCAAAGGTTGAGGATCTCGCCATATCTATGAGTGATGTAAGATGCTAGTCGAGAAGATTTCCTTGGGATTTCGGTGGAAACCCGAGCTATGTCGTAGGGCGTTCGTTGATTGATTTCAAGACAGCTGAGAATGCCGAACCGGCACTTTGCTTACTGAATTTGAAAAATCATCCTATCGAATCTTTTGTGTACTTCACATTTACCACAGTTACCGATTAGAGATAAACCAAAGTATGACCGAGTCGACACCGATCAACGGTTCGTGGAATGCAAAATGCACTCTAATCCGTTCTTAACATCGCAAACATAATTTAATGCATGTTTAGTTTACACAATGAGTCTCAGTGGCTTACTGATACAACATGCCGGTGTTTTTCTATTCTGAGTCAATTTTTTTTCAGTTTTTCGTCCTCCAAGGATGGACGCCTTAATTTTCGAATGCTCAAGAACAAACCAACAATTGCTTATTTCACAGTCCTTCTAATCACGGGCATACAATAATGATTGATTTACGAGGGTTACAAGTGAACGTCGAAGGGTTGATCATGGTTACTAACATTTCCATCAAAAAGGTGTACTGTATGGATTATTATGAGCGCCTAAAAGGTGGCATAGACAATAGCACTGAAGAAAGCTGTTTTCTCCCTTGTGCTTTTCTTTTTACTAGAATACATTTCACGAAAACTCGATACATTATTGCTTACTGTGAGCACAACGTATGCTACTTTATTGGACGAAAAATCAAGTCTGGACACAGTAGTTATGCATATTATTTTGAGTTATTAGTTCTTGAACTCAAGCAAGTTAGAAGAGCTCAAGAAACGGTGAAAATTTTTGAATAAAATTCTCTAAAGCTAACTTGATTTGAGGCTCTTTTTATGAAATGCTTCAATGAAATATATCTTACAATATGGCGACAGTTCACAATTAGAACGGCTATGACTGGTTTCAACTCTTCACCACCTAAATCCTGGTTTTTTCAGAGGCATACAATTAATTTTGATTCTTTAGGGAAATAAATTACAAACCTGTTGGTATAGCATCCCATCTCAAGAACAAGTTGTTTCTTGGCGCTGAACGGCTATAAACAGCAGGGGTTCATCTCATCCAACAGAGTCATACCAGCCAAGAGAAAGTTTGATGGTTTCACGGGAATGTCACATTACGAGTAAATATAAGCTAGACTGTATCATCATTTTCAAAGAAGCCCAGTCAAAAATATATCAAGTTTTTTTCAACACAGAAAAGTAGGCTAATGTCTCTGATGGCGATTTGAAAACATTTCAACCTGACGAAAGGTGAGTCCAATTCTCGCTGGAAGAAAATAGACATTTAGTCTTTATCTCATAGTATTTAAATAACTCAGCAAGTATACGAAGTGCAAATGTTGCTTACTTGGCAATGAAACGTCAGATTTCATTATAGCCATGTACACCTAATTCAAAAATATTTTTTATTCGAAGATTAATCATTGTCAAGCTTTTTGAACAACATTTTCATCAAGTCATATGGAATACAAGGTTTTCTCCATTTTGTGCAACATATGTCAGCATAAACTGTCCTTTCATAACAAAACATAATTACTCTTCAGAGGCTTCTTCGTTTCTGCAAGAATCAAACCTATCAGTTTGAGCAAATCGTAGGAATCAAATGCATTACTCACTTATCTACAGAAGAAAACTGAATTTCCTGTTTGATGAAATTCAATCAATACGAGGCAATTTTGCGGATGATAACGCGAGTCATATTTGGCTTTCAGCTGTCATCATAATGCTAATATTCATGAGGTCTTTATGAACACTTAGACTTAAATACTTCTGATAATCCTTGCATACATTTTAGACTCTCTTGCTTAACCTATAAATGTTAAAATGAAGTTTTTAAGACGAGGAGGGCATGGCGCCTATATGAGTCATGTATTTTCCGGCAGTTTATTTAGGTGTACAGCGCTTTCTTAAACCTCTAGTAAGCAATTAGCATACTATTCAACTCAGACGTCACGATGGGAACAGCCAATAAGAAAATGTTACATTATTAACTCCCTACTTGGGTTTTTATTTTGTGGATAAAAACTATCGTTGTTGAAGAGAGCTTGCGGCATAGACATCGTGGCTAGAGAGGAGGTGTAGAAGGGCCTCTTCCTCCATATACTGGCATACGTGCAGTGTGCAGCATCCATTTCAAAAACCAAATAGTTGTTTTGTGACTTTCAACCACTAATGGCGAGTTATGGGCATTGTTTGAAATGACAGGATATCATAATCACAGGGTGAAGGTAATACTTCTTTAAAGCTCATACAGCTTCAAATTTTCCACACGCAGCAAATGCCTATGCATTCAACACGAGAGATTGTATAACAAATCGCGAACATGCAATAGCTGAGAGAAGTACTAAATTTTTTCTCTCAAACTGCAGAAGAGAAAGCTGATTTTTAGGACAGAAATCATACTGGAAGAGAAAGGAGTTACATGTAAGCTGCCAAAGTCGCTGCAACATCTACAAATGTCACATTGCGCATAGAGAAAAGTTGGGCGCTGTCCACTTTGCAAGAAACCGTAATTAGAGGTAGCCCCAAGAGTGCTAATATCGCTCATAGTACTCCATTGATTATTTTGACCGCAGAGGGTAGTGCAGTGATGGTGGTGATCCTGTTCATTACAGAAATTGTTTCAACCATCCAGGAAGAGCACAGACCTGCCCGCTCCCGTCTAGCCTTTTATCTTTCCAGGCTCAGACCAGTTGTCTCAGGCAAGTCGACTCCCGACTTCCTCCATTTCAATTGAGGACGTCTTAGGCGGTTATCTTAGATTTTCAGGTAAAATCGGTCCGACCAGCTTTCACTGGCACTCATGACGAAGATCGAAACATTTTAGTGTGAAAGTTTAGTCCTATATATAAAAGTAATTCAGAGACCTTTATAGATGGTGAATAAGAGGAATGCAATCAAATGTAAGAAGTGGTAGGATACTGGTTCAAATCCGATATGTGCTTGTCAGGCCAAACCGTTGAAAGTTGGTTGCTGGCAGATCGATGCCTTGTCGCAGAAGTAGTGGTAGAACAGAAGCGTTTGTAGTGTGAATGGTTTGCATGAGCACCGGAAAAGGTGAAATGCTGGTTCGATTCCCATCTGACGTTCAAAGTTAAACATATTACCCAAAATTATTGGATATGTACTGCTAGATTAGCTTGACGCATGTGGTTTAGAGTCATGTAATAATAGTAATTATAATACTGATGATTCCAACTGCAGTCTTAATCGACGACAATAGTCATAAAAAAATAGTAACAACGAATAATAATCACAATATTATCAATAGTAGTAATAAAGGAAAATCTTATGTCGTGCGCGCTGAGCTATGTCGAAAAGAAGAACAAAGTAAAATAAGAAAGAAACAGGGATTGTGGGAATACTGAATCACAAAAGCACATTATATTTTTGTACCGTTTTCCTCAACGATAGTATTTGATTGGTCTTGAAAATGCTTCTTATTTTGTAGGAAATGACTCTGATTCAATACTGATAAAGAAAAACATTGAATTGCTACTTAATGAATAGACTAAATGATTGATTGAGGTATGAAATCAAGGACATTTCTGTATGAATTATTGATGATGAAATAGATACGTACAAATACTTTAGCATAAAAATTCCTTGTCTGCAGGAATCTAAGTGATATAAAATATGCAGAAGCTTTGAAGTCATCAGTCAAATGAGTGCGTCCAGTTTTCTTCGATGTTCATTCCCCTAGGGATCAGTCAGTTGGCTTCTGCCAATGGACATAGATTACTTCTTGTCGATTTCTTGGAAATCTCGATTCCATCTACTACTAGTGGACATTCTTCAAGTTCCAAAATTTTTCTGAAAAATTCTTTCGAATACTCTTGTTTTTGAAGTTTAATCAGCATGATTTCTTTCCTAAGATCGCGGTACGTAAAGATTGATGCCTCAATTTATTGATGTGATTTATGCATCGAAAATGTTTTTAACGTTCTTCTTAGTTTTATTTTGTTTTTTATAATTAACAGCAGATTAGCAACACAGCGTTGAAATTCATCAGAAATTGGAAGCACAACTGACCACAATAGCAATAGCTTTTTTCTCTCATCGCTAGGAGAAAATCTTTGCAAATTACCAAATAGTGGGATTGCTATTTAAGTTTTTTTTTTGCAGAATAATATCGACTTTGATGCCAATATTAGAAAACGGGAGCTACTCTGGGTGTATAGAAGAACTTACATCCACACGCTGGCACTTATATTTATTATCGATAAGAAAGTCAGTAAACTGTTTTTTACTTTCGGTTATTTTCGCACATGAACGAGAGAATGAGGAAAACTTTCTGAAAAGGTGAAAATGTTTTAACCCTTTTGCCATTGTTTATTTCTAGCGAAAGTCTTTTTCTTTATAGACAGAAAAATCAGATTCAATTCTATATCTCAACAAATTTTTTTCTACAGAATTGGTGCTCCTTGTGAAAAAGTTTTTTTTCATGACTGTCATTCATTTCTAGTAATTATTCCTATAGATGGCTTCCTCTTCTTATTTCACTTATTCTCCTTTGGAATACATGAGAGTTTTAGATATTATTTTCCTAATATTTTCCATGTTGTTCACATAAAATAAAGTTGTTTTCAATTTTATTGAAATCGTTTTGTGTTCCACGACGTTCTGCTAATGAATACAGTGAAGACGTTGACTAGAGTGTATTGTGATCAGTAACAAAAAGAAGATAAGAAAGTAAGGGCGAAAAGGAATTGATTGAATAGATCAGAATTCGTATCACAACTGCGCCTCTTTGATTTCGTTTTGACGGAAATCACGTGTTCTGCTCTTTTTAAGAATGTCCGTTATAAGAGGATGAACGTTGCATGAATACGTGATAACTGGTTTGGACCGTTTTGATTAAAGTGTTCAACAGAAGAGAAAAAAGAACATAAGAAAGCAAAACAATAGAATGTGCACGAAGTTTTTCACGATTTCCATAAATGTGTGTCAAACTAGGGCAAATATTGTGAAGTGGTTGAAAGTGACAGAAAAAAATATTGCTTATGGAAGGAAAAAGCAAACATTTTCAGTCGTATGCCTATTTGTTTCTAAGGGCGAATTGAATTTCATAAAAAATAGCAAAAACCAAATTCTATGTGACCAATCAGTATTTACGTTATTAAGCAATTGTACAACACACTTGAGACGTAGTAAGAGTATGTTCTAGATCAGGCAGTGATAGTTTATTTAAAAAATGGTGGCATGACAAGAACGAGGATTGATGAATAGATGCAGCAATCTATCTCAAGATAGGTTTTCGTCACTCAGTTGGTCTTGAGGTCGCTACTATCGTAACGGCTGTAAGTCACCACTGTGGAGTTGTAAAATGGAGTGGGATACGGAGAAAATCCCTCATTACTTGGCCACTATCGGATGCTCTACTCTCATCAAAATAAAAAGATGAAATTTTACAAAATATTTTATCATGGGTGTTCTTTTTTTCCTACCTTGACGTTGTCTATGCACATTTCCAACCCTTTAGTAGTAATGCAATTTCTGCTCTTCAAGAGAGTTTTTGTAGTCATTCGATAGAATGAATCCTGAAAATTTCAATCTATATTTGATTTTGGAAAGGAGTTTCAGTGCGTTGTGGCAATACAAATAAAATATTGCTTCGTACTCAGAGCATTTGCGCCTATTTCTTCAATTATTTGGGAAATTTCTTCTCTTCGTAGAGGTTTCTCGACCTCTTGTAATGTATATGCCGGAAAAACTTTGTCCAATCGTTCTGTGAGCCGAGACTTTTCAATTTTATTTTATGTTGCCAAATAAATCCTCTAATATGCCTAAGCCTAAGTAGCTCAACACTATGCACGAAAAGCAAATGAACGTGTGAAAGAAATCTTTTCAGTATCAGAGTTATATGTTTTATTTAAGGCTATTTCTAAAGCAAAGCAAAGACCCTGAACTTAATAACAAAAATCGCGCGCCACATGAGAATCGTGCTGCACGACCTCTTTCCACGATGGGACTACTGCGGAACCGCGCGATTGATACACCAGTGACTCACACACCCTAATGGACAGAAAATGAGCTTTAAGTGCAAAATCCAATCATCTTTTTGCTGTTACAGAGCACTAAAAGGTCTCTTACGAAAAGCTAAATTCACCATTGAAATTGCCGATATTTGATTTACCTTCTTTTCTTTAGCCGTTCCGAAGTGTTATTGTTATTATTTATTGAATACTAGCGAAATACAACGATTCTGATGGTAATGCAGCTTGAATATGCAATATTCGAGGTGGCTAACATTTCGGCTGCTCGCCTTCTTCAGAGCCTGGAAAGATCATAATGATCCACAATCCACTAGGCCAAAACCTCAAAAACCCCAGCAGAAAACGTTAGGAATGAATTTTGGATCGCATAATAAGAGCTTCATTCTAAAACACTTACCGTTTTGATGTTTAGAATCTATCAAATATTAATTTAAGACCAGCCGCTTAAGGTTAGTGCATCAGTAGGCTGTGACTAACTCGGGCCGAAAAAATCAGCCTGAGGATATGGTTCGAGGTCACGCGTGATTACGAGGCACTCCTCTTTTCCGTTCATTTTTGGCCTTTGCTATGCATCCAAAAGCCTTTTAAAGTTTTACGCGCAAATGTTTTTTACTCCTGTGCGAGGATCGTGAATTTGACGTGGAACATTACTCCTGCATGTATACGCCCAAAGACACTAAAGTGCCAATTAGTCCGCAACTAACTGTATGACCGCCTCTGCGAAACCAATGACTAGCAAAGTTAGTCCGAACGGCAGAGACGGCGACTGTATGAGATTGGGTATAATTTACCTAATCTCTTGCGAAGCATGCGAGGGATGAGTACATTGATGAAACAGGTAGACCACTATTGCTCCGGGTAAAGAGCACCTAGTTGGGTTACGCAACTCTGATCCAAAAACATCACTAGGAACACATATTGACCAACAACATGCAGGAGTAATACTCGACGTCAAATTCACGATTCTCGCACAGGAATCAAATACATCTGCGCGTAAAACCTTAGAAGTCTTTTAGATGACATAGCAAAGGCCCAAAAATTAACCGAAAAGAGGAGTGACTCATAGTTACACGTGACCTCGAACCAGACCTCTGGCTGATCTTTCGAGCCTGAGTTAGGCACCAGCACACTGATGCACTGACTTCAAGCGGCTGGTTTCAATAAATAATTGTAGCAACAAACGGTGAGTGTTTCAGAGTGAAGCCTTCACTATGCGATCCAAAATTCATTTTTAACGTTTTTGCTGGGGCTATGGAGGGTTTGGACTAGTGGATTGCGGATCCATATGATCTAACCAGGCTCTGAAGAAGGCGACCCCCAAACGTTAGCCACCTCGAATATTGTGCATATTCATGATGCATTACTAACTGAACTTTTTTATCCTTACTGTTCCATCATATCAAGAGATCTTTTTTAGAAAGCATGTAGACAAGTGAGATCATCGAGATTTGAGCTGCTCAACCACCACTAAAACTCTGGAAAAGGGCAAAAAATCCATTGTTTCCAAAGGGTTGAAAAGTGCATGGACAACGGAAAAGTATGTGTTTTTTTTTTTTGAAGCGACCGTGTAGATTTGTTTCAAGTTTTCATGTGAATGTGATAAAACCAGCGCTCTTATCTAGTTTTCCGGATTTGCATAAAGTAAGTTTGACGAGAGCATTCCCACCAACAAAAGTGAGTTAAATCGATTACGCATACAATTATACAAATCTTGACTATTGTCTCAGCATTTCTACTACAAATTATGATTTATAATCTGTCTAATTACTTTTTTTTCACCTTTCTATAATCAACGACTGATGAAAACCGATTCATATGTCGTATATGACTTGTTCTGTCTTATGAATATCATATTATTAGTTATCGATCTGGTTGCTGATTTTTGTCTTCATTTCCTTTCCTCTCTTTTCTCATTGTTTTTTGCTCTTTTATGCTTGTGAAGTTTGAGATTCGCATTCTACGAAGATTTAAATGTTCAGAGGATTGATAAAAATTTATGATGAACTATTGCTTTCCGTAACGGCTGTTTTGAACGTTCGAAAATTTGTTCACCATAAGTCAAAATCAGCTCATCATGAAACTGAAACATGATGATATGTTAAATGTTACTTTTTATTCATCATTTCCGATATGATTATTTAATTTCACTTACTTTTTGTGCGATTAATGTAACTGCTATTCTGTCTTGATATTCTTGACGTTTCCGAATGCATAAGGAAAAAAGTTGAAGTTAGAGCTATCATCCCACAGGATACTTCGAACTTTTCCCACCGGCAACTATTTCATTTCGATAGAAAATTCTGAGATACGAGCAATACTCGGAACAGCGGTTGGGCTTCGAATCTATGATTACGTGAAAAGAAACATCTTTCATCGTGCAAAACACAGGCAAGATCCCTAGAATAAAAGTCATTTGTGTATACGATGCTATGATATTTTCTTTCAAAGAAGTCCCTAACTGCGCTCAGCACGTTTAGTAGTATATTGTCATGGAGCATAACCAAATGTATATGACATTGTGTGAGACATAGGCATCCGACGAACAGTTAACTAGACAATAAAATGCACAGCTTTTTCTAGACAAATGTTTTAAATTACTAAGGTCGCAAAAACAGCGTCGCAGAGGAAATCTCAGCAGTGACTTAGAACTTCGATTGTTCCGTCTACTTATATGTTGCGAAAAAGCGAAGAAATATTGAAAGCAGTATTACATAATTACTGGTAATTAATTTTTTCCTCGTCCACTAGAAACTGATAAAATTTTCGCTATATCAATTATCTATCTTAGATTTATTTTTTATTTGCGATAAAAGAAAAACGTTATAGTAGACTCTGAGAGAAAAACTAGATATCATCGTGAAATTTTTTTGTTCTTTTTTTTGTGGATACTCTGTTCTACATGAATAAGTTTTCTGCCTCATTTACACCATACATTTACTGGAGGGTCTAATGTCCCATGAGACCATAATTATATGCTTACTCTTAAATTAGCTAGTTTAAAGCAGCATCACCTTAACAGGCCCTGCGAAGACAATCTTTTAAGTCTAAAAACTTCTTTGATCACTCCGGATTATTGAAAGTAGAAGCACGGTGAATGATCTCTACAGTTCAACAAGAAAATAAGTCGTTACATAAACTCATCAAGAGCAGACTAACTTACGGAAGCTTGGAAGATCTGTCTGACTTGCTTTGACGGAGAACTTCATTCATGCATTATCACTGCATTCGTTCAATCAAAAACGCATGAGGATGATCCATCTGGATTCCGCAGATGATGTTCTGATTTTCGGCGTTTTGCAAACAAATTTCCCATAGTTCACTAACTACAAATGGATGAATGAATTCTCAAGTCGAACAAAATCTCATGGTGAAGACTCCTTAATAATCTAAAGACGGGCCGATAAATTTGAACATTCTTTCAATTCCACTTCATCCCTATTCTCAACCAATAATTCAAGTCAAAAGTTAGCAAGAAATTTGTGAATTTCTTTCTCGATTGGGTTGTTACATAGAGTTTAATGGGGTTCGTGAATCACGGTCCATTATACTCCAGATAATATGTGCGATAAATGGCCACGCATCGGGTTCGGATACATATTGAGCTATTACGGCTGAAATTGCCACCGCCATTTCTTCTCCGAAACGGACCGCATCTACGAAAATCTATGATACTTCCCAAATCCCATAATCTCAAACAGATACATCTTCAATTTTTCTCGGAAATGCACAATGATGCCAATGCCTTCTGAACCTCTATAGTATCGGTTTTATTCTTCTGTGATTTCGCGTACTACATCGTCATTGATCGGACAGTCGAATCATAAGAGGAAACCACTTTTTAAAACACGAAAAATATTGCTGACTTTGGAGCATATGAATATCATGCTCCAATAGCACAAGTTGAACAATTGTCATCAAAACATTATTATCATCATAGAACGGCTTCCTGCAAGCCTCAAAACTACGACGATCAAGATCTTTTGCGGATATAATTCTGTAGCAAGCTAACAATATTTGTTTTGACCTTCAGACTGGAGATAGTCAGTCATGAAAGTCTGGAAGCTTCATGGTATGGTTACCTTGAAATTTAAAAAAAAAACGCTCAGCTGCGTCGAACCCAGATTACAGGCATTGAAACTATGAAAGAAGAGCGCTGAAACCCAATCCGCATCCCCAGATAAAGGCCGTGAGACGACGAACTGAAAAGAAAAGACGCTTGGGAGAACACGACACTTCAGAATAAGCTATGTAAATATCAATGGAAACTTCCTATGTAAACGGCAACGAGTTACATAGCCATCTTTTGAATTATTAACATAGATCCTTATGAATATCCGTTTCTTGGTGAGTATCGCTTATAATATAACCAGCAACAAAATCATTTTTCTCGCCATCGCTAAATAGTACTAGATAATTTCTTCAAATATTCCTTGCATCCACTTGAACTACCCAGTAACGACAAGTGTTTAATCACCAATACATTTATCTTATGTTTTGCTCAAAAAATAAACTTAACCATTTAAATAGCCAATGCAAAACTCGTCTATGACGATATTCATCACTATAATCTTGACACTCGAATAATTTGCTATGTTTGGATAGAAATGCGTTTGTAAAGATTTTTCGACAGAGTTGTATAGTTTATTCAGCTGATATGGTCATTTCTTCCGATCGGCATTCGTTTGGACGAGATTGTTTGATCGGTAGCTAATCCTGACCTATCTGTATCCAAACAATTTGCTCCGTCAACTCAATCACTCACAACTTTTTCTGTTTCTTTCTCATATGTCTTTCTTGTCTATCTTACTTTTTCTTCGCATTTTGTTTGCAATCTGACTGGTTCGATTCACACCAACTAGCATAAGACGGATATAGCTCCAGGCTTTTAGCGTAGAAAATTAATACGTAGTCAAATGAAAGCTATTTCTCGTTGTAATTCTAACATCATACGCTTCTTTTCCAACACTTAGAGTCAGCTTATATGCTTGTTATTGATTCCTACTGATAATCATTAATAGTTTACAGTACTTTGCAAGAGATACAACGTGTCACATTCAAAATTTTCTCAATAAAGTTCAACAAGACATCTCACTACCTTAGAGTATAGTAATTCTATCTGGTCAATATACACTGAGCGCTTTGAAATCTTTGTTGCCTAAGGGAATCCTTGATTAATTTCATGGATTTAGATTTGTCCACGAACCATCGCAACATCTTATTGATTATGACGAAGCACTTTGTACAATTGGTAATTTATCAAGAAAGAATGTTCAGTAGATATCCATGCAGAAATTTCATCCTGTTGATCTTTATTTTCATAGTACTTCTTCTTTTATTTTTGTATGGTGTGTCTTTCAATACTTTTCACTCTAACCTTAACGACATTTGACATAATTAGCGATAAAAGGGCAAGTTTTCGACTGATTTGAAGAGTTTGATTTGTTGCAAAGACGACCAAGAAGTTTTCCAATCACAAGTCATCTATAAACCTTCATCCCTATTAGACAGAGGAGCTAAAACCCTGATCAAGAATCAAAGAATGTTTGTTTGAGAAATTT
Organism: Parelaphostrongylus tenuis; assembly: GCA_019055375.1. Lineage (NCBI taxonomy): Eukaryota > Metazoa > Nematoda > Chromadorea > Rhabditida > Metastrongylidae > Parelaphostrongylus > Parelaphostrongylus tenuis. The sequence goes on from JAHQIW010006666.1 coordinate 77,097, forward strand.
GCATTACATCAGATATACGTCCATAAATGTTATTTTCGAATCAATTCAGAAAGAAACTGTCAATGAGTATCTATTTCCTGCGTTGTGCTTAACATATAAACTAAGATGGAAATGTTTTCTCGAGAAAATGATGCTGAACTAGAAAGAAAAAGCTTGCTTCATCCATCATTCGTATGACAAACTACGATTCATCTTCGATCAAATGCCTCAAGGATGATTTGATTAACCACCAATATGTTGTGTAATCCTTCCGGATCAATGAGGCATAGTCAACTGAAGATAAAAGTGTGAGCAATCAGAATAAGATAACGGATAGGTGCTCAATAGAACCAAGGAAGGTAGAGAGGTCAGCATTCGAACAAGAGCATCGTTAACGCCGACCATGTCGAGGAACAGCTTAACATTTCATTGTGGTGCTTCAGTAAATAAAAGGTCTCAAATCTCGCAAAGCCCAGAAAGCGGCTTCTTACCGAATGGCTATGAAGCATTTGTGCACCATTGTTAGGCTTGATCCAGATTTCTCGAACTAGCAGAATTAATTGACCGTGTAGTTCGGACTAATCGAACATTGATTTATCGAAACATTACTGATGCCACTCGAGTTAATCGGCAATCCACGAGAGTTGCAGTTGAGGTGATTAACTACTGGTACACTTTAGCAGTTTGCTGTCTCATTCTGACAAGAGAATGTTTCCAGGATTTCTTACTAAAGTGGACCAAACCCATAATAACCTTCTTACATCCCAGAGCATTCAGCCACTTGCTGCCTATGGTGACGAGATGAGAACGCACTGGCACGGCATTCTCAAGGCTCCAGGGAAAAAAATGAACAAAGTCGAATTGAAATTGTTCCTGAGATTGCATATACTTCCAGAGGCAAGACATCCAAGTACATGGATTGGTTTGAACTTCTTCCGATTTTATATTCTATATTTATTTTAAAAATGTTTTTTTACCTAGAAAATCTGATAACGGAAAGATGTAGGATATACCTGACCATATTCTTGTTATGATGTAAGTGAATTGATAAACTAATTCAACTGCACTGAGGGTAGTTTTGAACATAATGAAACTATTCTAAAAATAGGAACATCTTTCCTATTTGTATCAAGTAACTGCCTTCTTATCATAATGATTGAATGTCGCACTCAGTTTTGAACTAGCTCTAAAAATGAAGTCATTCAAATAAAAATTGTTGTATTAGTAAAAAATATGGTATAAACTGATGTCAAGTTATGCTGGCAGCATGAGAAAATCATATTCCATCTAAGATCTTAACTGTTCCTCAGTTTATTTTCTTGTGAAGTAGGATAAAATTCATTGTCATGATCGAAATGTTTCTCTCTAATGCTATGAAAACGAAAGAAAATGTGCTGACAATAACACATGTAAAACTCCTAGAAATATTGCATAATTAATGTGACTAAATTTTCTATTTCCCTTGAGTGGAAATTAAGTAAGTAAACAAGTAAACAATCAAATAAACAAATGGATAAACATAAATGTATGCATACATATTAATACGTGATAACGTTTTCTATTTACCCCTTTCATAGTTAGAAGCTTAAGTTTTGTAAAGCAGTTGAGTAAGACGAGTAGTAATCTTCTCTTCACTTTCAATCAAGTACTTTTCCTTTACGAGTGAATGAAAAAATAATGAGAACGAGTTCTCTAGCTCGAATTTCTTCTCGTGGTGGATGCTTTTATCGGTGTCGGAGGAGTACAACGTTCGGTTGTTGTCGTTCAGCGTCTCACTAGAAGGTCTTTGTAGAAACTCGCAAACAATTAGGGAATCATTGCACTTAATCGTCGCTAAGTAATTGCTCATGATCAGCTCTTATCGTCTTCTCATTCGAATGAATCCGTTCACATCGATACGAAACAATATTGGAGGCTGAATAGTCCCACTGATGTACTACTGATGGAAATGATAACCATGATTATCCATATTGTATATTTGCATTATTTTCATCTCTAAATGTTCTTTGTAGAAAATTGCTTGTTCTTTATCATTTCTCATGGTGGAACTTTATGTCAGTCATAAACTGTAGCCAAACAAAAGAAAAATCAAAGCAAGCAAAGGTTTCCTTCCGTGAAGAACAAGTGCGTAGATAAAATTTTTTCTTGGTCACTATTCAACATGAACTAACATAGAGAACGATTATAAATCACAATTTCAAACTGTTGAGCGTTGTTTCTTTGTTCTGAAATTGCGGCATCGAAATATATGAATACGCTAGCGATTCGCCAGTTACAACTGACGACTCGACAATGAAATATACGAGTGCCGTTCTTTTTCAACTTGCGTTTCGACGAAAAATATCAAGGAACAAGCTGTGACACAGGATATTTTACAATATTTTCTTCTCTGAGTTTGTTCTTTGCCACTATTGCATTCTTAGTTTCTTGTCAGTGTAGTAATTTTTACTGAGTTGTTGATGTCTGGAGCATGGTCGGGGCAAAATATTTTCAATGAACGAATAAATCTTCACTAATTAAGTCAAATTTTCAGCTGGAGCCAATGAAACATTACGAGTGTCATGGTTTTCATTAAGTCTTCTCTTGGCAATCACTTAAATCCGGTGTATTGTTTAGTTTTTCCCACATTCTTCGAATTTCGTCAATTTTCCTATATGCCAGCGGTGCGCGGTTTTCATTCAAACACTATTATATGAGCAATGTCAAGATGAAATCAGTATGTTACATCATGTTAACGGACATCGTAGGAGACGTATACGGTCAAATTTGTTAGAACCTGGTTGCTGGAACTCTATAGCCTTCAGGCCCGTCCGCCCATCAAACAATTAGTGCGATTGCGCTGTACCGCTGCTCTCTGACGAATAATTGAGCCAAGTGCCAGCTAATTCGAGCAACCTCATTCTCTCTGTTTCATTCTTTCTTTGTAAAATCTTTATCTATTTGGATAAGATAACGTCCAAATGAACTGCTAGACGTTATTCAGAGGGAAATGAATATATGTATGACTACTAATGAAAAAGCTGTAAGTCTACTGTTTCCTTTAACTTAGATACCAATATTACCAAGTTTATAATCATAAATCATGCCAAATGACATTTGTCCTGTGCTTTTTTTTTTGGCAATAACTCCTATCGTACATTAGACAATGCGATAAACTCCTCCTGCCCATACAGGAGTTACAGGAGTTACTTACTGTTTAATAATTATATTGTCTTTATTGTATAGATAACTAGTTGATTAACATATTCATACGAGTAGAATAGTACTGTTTTGCTCCTTTTTGAAATCAATAACATCATAGAATTATCGAACACTCAATAGTCGTACCTTTTTAGTATTGTTAATTTAATATTACTTTTATATCTTTGGCAGTTAATTTTTCAACATATGGGCGGTTTCATATAGAAGACTTAATTACTATGTTGTCATTCATTTTGGCTAAAAATTGCTTAAGGTCGATGTCGGTTACCCTTGATTCATTTTTTGCCAATTACCGAACTGCATCGTGGATGCATACGTTTTCCTGAAATAGAAATAATGAAGATATACATTTCACAACATATTTCTTATGAGTTTTTATGTAACTATTTATCTACCATTTAACATTAGTACACTTTAACGAATGCTTCTGAGTGAAGTTTCGAAATATTCCTGCTTTTGTTAGTTCTTTTGAATAATAAACACATATGTTAGCTTACATATTAGCTGTCTTCGTTTTTGGAAACTTCAGTCGTTTCCTTGTCAAACTTCTCTTCAGATGTCCGTGGATATTGAACCACATCATCGAGCATAATTTTTTTTTTTACTTATCTACATTCGTTTTCTCAAAGGCATCTGATATCTTGATAATATTATGAGTTAAGATCGACGGAACCGCTTTTATCCTACGGTAATCTTACGGGAGCCTCCTGTAAAAATTTTAGGATTTATCGTATATTTTCGCGTTAGATAGACATTTCTTGTAGGATTAGTAGAAATATTGGGCGATACACTGAATTTGGTAATGCTATGATTGTATAACGAACGAATGTGAAGCTGTTTGATGATTGCAGTTTTGCCTTAGGGACTCGGAATTTTATTGAGTTAGTTGGTCAGCGAGTCGCATGGGGTGAAGAGTCATGGCGGTCAGCAATCACTGTCCCAGCGGGTATCCTGCCAAAGCATATTATGCAAATCTTCTCCTTTTCACTATCTTTCGCTCTCGTCTCTTGTTCTCTCCCTCTTCTCAAGCCATAATAACTAATTTGACCTAATACTCTGATTCTCTGACTTTGTATTCAGCTCTTTCTAAGCAAGTTTACCTTGAAATTAGTCTTCAAATGGAGAAGAAAGAAATAAACACTCGGATCGTCATCCACAATTATTAGATATAGTTCATTGTAGCCTTTTAGCAATATCGTCTAATTCTTATAAAGCTTCTTTTCTTCAGAATACAAAAATGAGGTTCTAAATACATCATTATAAATACGTTCTTTTCTCAATAAACCTTACCGTTTCTAACCAAGCGACGTATTTCTACGAGTTCTTGATACCTGGCTCATTAGAATTGACAAATAGCTTAGAATATAACTTAATTACCAAAAACCAAAAGACTCGTTCAAATCTCGAAACAGCTAGCAGTGTTTGACTTGACCAACTATCGCTCCAACGAATTTTATCATTACAAAATTAGACCGATGGCTGTTGTCCACTTCATTGATCCTGATTTATTACACGATGCTTGCGCTACGATGCAAAGCGGCTACGTAGGAAAAATTCAGATAGTAATATTCCTTCCTGATGACTTTTATAGTCAATCCGAAATCATTTTAAATCATCAAGTTAAATCCTAACATACTTAAAATGATTTCGGATTGATTATTGAATCCCAATATCTGTCAACAAAAGTGGGTTTTAATGTCGATAATGACTGCCCCTCCACACCGTAGACGGTTGGCTGTTGACAAATAACGCGTTGTAGCGTAAAGAGTGCAGTGCAAAACGAGCGTCGGTGGTGCAACGGTTTAGCACATGCTCTCGGAAAGAGTAAGATCTGAGTTCAAATCCCGGCTGACGCAAAACGTTTTTTGCGCACCACTCTACATCATTGAGTATTTTATAGTATTTTTTCTATTCTACAAATTATTTTTTGTTCTCCTAAACTTACAGCTGTGTACAGTGAATTTGGCTGTTACTGGTTGCATTCCCTATAGTCCATTCAATAGACACCGCAACGTCTGAATAGTACTCGTAAGCTTTTTAGCTTCCAACAAGCTTTGATGGATTAAAACTCTCAAGAAAAAATGCTGGCTCAAAAAAAACACTCAAGCGTTCTCATTTTAGCTCCTTAAATGTTATGAGTGTCTTTCCAGTAGAAGAACAACGAGTTTCTTGGAGGTAGGAGAGTGAGACGACACTGTTCCTTTCTAATGATGTACGCCAACAACAATGACCAGGCTATTCCATTACTTCATATATTTCATGTCATCTTCAACGACGATCGGTGTGCATAAATTTGTCACATTGACACCGCCCACATGTGTTTTCTTTCTTGTCGTGACTTAGTTTATTAATTTTACGAAGTTCGATAAGGATATGAGTTGTTTTGAGCCGATAGGTCTGGTGCTATATAGGCGCCTGTTTCGTCCTATTGGGACTCATCAGTAGCAGTAATGAAGTTCATGAAGTACTACATGAAGGAGTTGAATCACATAACCTGATATGGATAAGCTCTTCATAATGTAGTCATGATGATAAACAATAATAAATAAATACGAATCTTATAAATATGAATAAATAATAATTTGATTGCGTTAAATAGAAAATTCTTTTAGTTCATAGCTGCACTTTTCACATTTTACCTTTTTCCAATTGTACAAGTAACAGTATACAATTTCGTGACTTTGTTTTGTTCAGCAAACACGAGGTTGTTGATATACGTTTATTTTGTAGAAAATATTACCATAGACTTTGTACTGGTGGCTATCGTTTCGACAGTCTTGACTTCTTATGCATATTCTTATAAAGTATAAAATTTCTTTTTGAGTGGCTGATTACCGACATCGATATGGCATTGATGAGTTTTTTGCTATGTATGTGTGTACTTAGTGAATGATTATTTGAACGACGTTGTTTTTAGGAACATTGAAAATCTATCCAATGTCCCGCCTTGTTCCCGCCTATACCCCCTCAGTTTTACTCACCAGGCTCAGCTTCTAGGAAATCACTTCAGCTGTCTAACTTGCTACGGCGCAAAAATCGCCACAATGATATTTTCCACTCTTGTTCTCTTCTCCTACTGCAAATTTTGTTATGTAGCTATGTTTCTGCTATTTTTCATCTAACTCTTAACTATTTAACTTCAGGTACCAACTCATTTTCCGTCAATACAACTCTTCAGTTTATAACATCTATGTTCTAATGTGTTGATGTTCATAGTGTCATCGACGGTGAGAGATATTAACATGATAAAAAGTTATCCTTTCGACTAATCCTTAAGCAAATTGAGAATAATCTAGTCTACATAATGAGCACGAATTGAGTTGTTGTAAATCATTAAATTAGTCGCACCCATAAGAAAAAGAAAGATGGATTGCTAAATTCTAAGAATTCTAGAACAAACTCGGTGCAAATATACCTTTATTGAGCTGCATTGTTATACTTTTGTATCAAAACCTATGCGCATTTGTAGTAAAATCTAAAATCTTCAAACAAACTGTTTAGTATCACTGATGGACACTAGAATAAGCAATAAAATGCAGCAGAAAAAGAGACTGGGAGTCTTTGAATGTTTTATTTTTCTACTTGCTAAGGAATGTAGTAGGTAACTCTCCTATGAGATAACCATACGATTGCTTCAGAACATTTCTGATTTCATTTGTACGCAGGAGTGCATTTTTGTAGTGGTTTTAGACTTACGCGGAGACAATGCATCTCAATACACACAAAACACACGTACATACATACATACATGCATACATACATACATACATACATACATCATACATACATACATACATATACATACATACATACATACATACATACATACGTACATACATACATACATACATACATACATACATACATACATACATTCACACATACGCACATGCATGCATACATACTTAGGTGCATAATTATTCACAACGATCCAGGCACCGACAGACAACTTTCTCAGCGCAGAGCACACGAAAAAAAAGGTCAGCCATATTGATACATAATCGCAATCAGATATCTCTCGATGCATATATATATATATATATGTATATATATATATGTATATATATTATATATATATATCTACTTCGACGCACTAAGAGATTCACCTTTTTCAGTTCGTGTCCTAAGTGACATATGTCACCGATATCTATTTGCCGTCACTTAAATGCTATTTCTTGACAGCAACCGTCGTGTGGTTTTCCTTGGGCTCATCAGCGATTACTTGAAATCGTTGAAAAAACAACGCATATTTAATGATTTGCGTGTTGATTTCTTCTTGCACATGATCACATTTAAATTTCTCACAAAGAGCTTTTATCACGAAGAGGATGAAGAAAATTTATTTGGCTGAGATGCGCTACACTTCAGTCTGTACGTGTTGTGTAAGCACAGTTATTAAGTACGAAGTAGGAGATATATGTCACATTACAATTGCGTTCAAGCTTCCAAAATCTTTACAAGGATACTCATCTGAATGCCTGCGTACTCATACATCTTCTTTACGACACTAAAGATCTTTTCTTTCAAAGCTTAGGCTAATCTTCCTACCAATGGTTGTCTAACAACTCATCACTAATTTCTTAGAAATAGATCAAAAATTTTTGAATACGTTACGAACTCTTTCATATTTACAGCTACTGATTTCCAGAAATCTATCATTTTGTGAACTGAGCCATGTTGAACTACTACAGCTCTTGTGATCATCACACGTCGTCTTGCCCAGTGCTTCTTGCTTTGAACTAGCTCGATTATAAATAACCAGTAAAATTTTTCTGGAATCGAATCACACGAGTTCATGTTGCGGCAAAATGACAACATCAACTTGCTCGTTATATGTGAAACACATGATTATGTTATTTAGCGTTACATTAATTTTATCTCCAAGAATTGATAATCTTCGTACACTGACTTCCAAAGATGTCTAAGATGATTTGATTATTTATAGAATAAATAGTTTATGACGATCACTCCTCACATGTGTCACCTGTAGTCCTAATAATGATCGACAAACTCAAGCGATCAGCACTAATCTTCATACGTCCCTATCAAATAGAAGAGCTGTTGATTAAGCCTCACTTACTCACCAAATAATCCCATCAACCCTTAAAATGACGTTCTTTTTCAAAGTTTCTATTAAGAAGATAACCATGAGCAGCTAGCAGAGTTCCTCGCTCCATGGTTTATTCCTTGCTGGATTTCCAGATGGTTAGCACACAAAGGCTGATTTGTGAGCGGTATACATGTCAATCGGTTGAAAAATATTTCATGTCGCTATTTTTCCACCACATTGACGCTAACTCAAAAGATTTCGAGTAAATGATTTTAAACATTGTCTTGACTACTACTTTTTAGCTGATGAGTTTCTAAAATTAGAATACTTATGACAAACTTTCATGTTGCTAATTTTGAAACAACAACCTTATACCTTTGTTGATACCTCTAAAGAAATTGCCAACACAGCCAGAAAGGCTTTTCAAGACTTGTTCGCTTTATCAAATACTCCATTCAATTTTAGATGATTCTCTTCAACTAATTAATCAATTTACTAATTGATCAATCAACTAGTTCCTCAACTTAGTAAATTGAAATCATTCAGTTAATGATAATGTTTTAAAGTATACAAAAATTACCTAATGGAATTTGATGTGTCAACAATATTAACTATACATTAGTCAACAATTTAAAAATATTGTTAAAATTTCCCCCTAAATTGTAAATGATGTTCATTGGCAGTTGTTTATAACCATTAATTTGTCAGTTTGTAAGTTTATTAGAGAATCCGATTAACCGACAGTGATCAAAAAATCCATTTTAAAATCCTTAGGCGGCTAACTTTACTGCTGAACGAAATTTTCCCGTCGGTCAGCATGAATGTTAGTACAAAGTCGCCGCCTGCATTTGAGAGCATGGTGTCATTGAGATGACATAGATTGAACGCAGGAATCATGCGGAATATTATTTTACTATGCGATATGATGGTTGTCGAGCGTTAATTTACGTTCTGTATGTTCATTATCCAGGATTATGGGCGTACTCAATGGCGGATCGGTGGCGGTTAGAGGTGGTTGAGAAGCTGGATAGATGGGTGGCTAGGGTAGTGTGTTGGTGGACAACCTCTTCGGCCATCCCATCCAGCTAACCAACCAGCAGGCCAGCGGTGTCGATGGTACGGCGAGATCTCGACCGAGGACACAACCAGCATTAACATCTGAACAGTTGCCCTAGCGCCTGTCATCTCTTGCCTCAGATCCAAAAATCCGGAACGTGATGCCAAGATGCGAACTATCATCAATTCAAGAGACGTTTGAAGAGATTTCTAGATTTTACTCCAGTTAGGCACTACTAATCAATCTTCTCAGATCTTTTACAGATAAAAAAGAAATGTTCAGTGAACATTACTACCACAACTGTTATCTCTTTGTGTACATCGCCTTACACTACGTCTATTTCTATCATCCTATTTCTTCTATTTGTCTTTTATTTCTCATCTCACCGGACATTCACCAACTGTTGCGTGTCATTATCACTGTAGTGGTCGAGTGCCCTACAACTTTGAGTTTTCGTTTTCTCAATTTTTTTTTTCTTCGAGTAGTTTGTGATCGTGCAGAATAACGAATATGATGAGTGCTTATGGCATTCTATTTATGGGATTTTTTTTTTTCGTACACTCTTGGGAGATGAGATCGTTTCTAAACGGAGACAGATTACGCTTCATCACTTACACTATTTGTTATCATTAAAGAATTCGATTCGTCTATAAGATCTTCGAATATTACAGCTAACTGGTTTCTCACTGTTATCCGGTCATTTAGCATTAAGCGTCAGGCAACCATTCTGATATTGCTTCTTATTTCTAGAAAAAACAACATTACTTCTTTTCAGATCGAGTAGAAGCGGCGAAAACTTCCTGAAATACAGTAAATAACATAGAAATTGGCAACTATGGTAAACTTACTGGAACTTTGTTCGTAATGACTACTGTGTCAGTGAATGAACAAGAACGACTTTTACCTCATCACACAATTAGTATATCTACCAATCATTCGACCGATCGATATCTATCAATTGTTTAGTCAAATATCATCTCTGGTCGTATAGGATTTCATATATGTCTGTGGTCAGTTAAGAGTCTGTTTGCCGTAATCGTTTACAGATGTTCACGCACGTTATACTTTCATCACATTACGTTCATACTTACTCTTAGAAACTTCATTCATCTCTTTGTCGATTCTAAAACGCGCAATTTGATTTATTCCATCCAAATTTATCTAGTGTATTTGTTTTCAGATTAACTACTTCATAGGGTGTCGTCGTCTATTATGCAATGATTTCGGTATTATCGTTGCTCTTATCCGTTTTAACCACAACAATGGCTGGTTTTCATGAAATACCATCGAATCAGTCCGTTCTACTCGGTCAAGACGTTACATTTCGTTGTGCGGCCGACAAATCATCAACAAGTTCAGAATTGTAAGCCATTATTCCGAAATAAGATCTTAGTTTAACATCAATATCACGAAGCACATATTGCGCAGTGATTAGAGGCGCACTGAGATACACAAATGTTCGCTGTTTCCATCTCGTGTCTCACCCATAATGTCCAAAGCACCGAACCATCCGAATTAGCGAACTGATACAAAATTTTCTGTGCAATGAAAACCACTACTTGATGCGCCATTAGGCCTCCTCAAGACTTTCTACAGAGTAGCCATGAATCTAACCTTTGTGATACTGTGGTTAGTGTCGAATGCATTGCCTGTCTCGTATAGGCTGACGCAAATCAATTTATCCACTATTTTTCATATTCAAAAATAAGATTTGTGCTGCAAAGGAATAGCTCTTTCTATCACTGAAGAATCCATGGCAACTATAATGATCATTTTCTACAATTTATTTTCATTCTCGAATGTACTTGTTGCTCAGATCTACTCTCTATGTTTACTCCTTCAGGTATAGTCAATGGCGTAGCAATACAGGCTCACTACTTGGGTTTCATGATGTCGGACAATTGACTGGTCATCAAGGCAGATACAGTTACCTCAAAGTATGACAACAAATCTTTGTCTTGCTTTTAAATTTTAGTTATATTGTCTTTTATAACTTTTAAAAGACACTTTGAAAATGACTGACTTGTAATGAAGATTTATCCTCTAATGAGAAGCTGCTTGCTCTACTTCTAATTCTTTTCAATTCTGAATTCATTTTTGATCGACAATAGATGAGTGTTTGGAAGGTGCCACATACTGATGAGGAGTTTTCTATTTTTACCCAAAACGATATTTGCCAATTATAGTGTACGTGACAATAGTAGTTGATAGAACGTCAAACCTGCGTAACTTAACTGTTTGATGCGCAATTTACGTTGGGAGGTTTTTTTTTCGACTATTTGAAGTCTTTTTCCTGGTCTTTCTGACTGTTATCGAGAAAAATAACAATTTAGTCATCGCGTGAAGAATTACATCTTCGAATTGAACGCGTCACTTTGGAGGATGATGGGCAATTTGAGTGCCAAATGCTTAGACCAGACGAGGGTCCAATACGAGCAGCTGCCTACCTAAATGTTATTGGTGATTAACAAAAAACCAATCGTATCATCTTTTTATTCTTAAAAACATTAGTTTTTCTGTCAAGACCTTCTGTTTGTTCTCGAACTTGCTAGTGATTTTTTTAGTGGCTCCAAAAATTGTACATTTCACAAATTATCAGTCGGGTACAACTATTGACGTGAACGAAGACATTTCACTAAATCTAACGTGCGTCGCCCCAAACGCAAAGCCGGAGGCGACTATCATATGGTGCTTGTTTCTTGAAGAACAAAAACCATAGCCACTTTGATTTTGGAAAATTTAGGTATATTAATGGTCAAAAAATTGAGGATGGTATTCAACGTTGGAGTTCATATAATCTGAATAAGACCGTTTCTAGTTTTGCAGCTCTACAATGGCGGCCGAGGTGACAGTCTTTTCGTTACAGTAGTACTTTATAATAGTTGCTTTCTATTATTCTTAACACAAATCACCATTAGAAGCCCCATTATTCATGTTGGTTTCTCCTATATCTTTTTCGTCAGTATAATCGGAAAGATTTCACATTGTACATTTTAATAACGCGCAGTAAAAGTGCAGGTCAAAAGTAGTTTCAGGCGAAGCGACCATAAGAAAGTAATGACATGTGAAGCGAATCACGATGACAGTTCAACACAAATTCGTACTAATCTCACATTGAATGTTCTGTGTGAGTTTTTTCAAGTATTTATTCTCATCTAGACGTTTTTTTTTGAAAGGTACAACCTTCTTTCATCGCCTTCCTCCTCGCCATTCTTGTCCCCTAACTCTTCTTCTTTCCATTCTTTTGCCTCTTCTCCATTTTTCTTGCTACCGCATTATTTCGTAGTATGATGTGTTTGATGTACTTCCATACTATCATAGCGTGTTGCGAATTGTTGCGAATGCACGCTTCATTCGTGATAATGTTGCTTGTGGTTTTCGTCGTTCGCCACTGCGTGAATTGTCTGCAAAATGGCTTACGTATGCAGATTTACGCTATTCATCAACGCCTTTTTGCTTTAGAAACGCCGCGATATGATATAGGGCTCGCCAACGCGACTGGCCGATTGGGAGACAACTGGCGTCGACCAGATGGCCACGGATACCTGCGCACTTTACTGCTCCACTGAGAATATACACATTAACACATCATGGCATCTCGAGCCCCACGACAGAAATGCCTCATGCAAACCACTAACCTTCTCAACAAAATCCCATACAATAGTTGGAATCTGTGAAGAAGGAAAAAACCAAGTATAGCGATCACATGCGATCCAGATGACTATGTGGGTCTGGAAACCGTACGTGTAGGAGATTTTGAATTAAAATTAACCCATAAATTCTATGTGTTACCATTGCGGCTGCAAAAAAGAAGACCGAGGAGGTGGTTCCTGAGATAATCCAGAAATATCTCATCGACTTCTGCTCCAATGGATTTAACTCGATATAGTGGCCGTATTGATGAGCACGTGAGTAATTGGTGTAGGATATAGGTATGCGTATACGACGATGTAATTCCACGATATAAAGCTAGATAAAAAGCTCAGAAACATGTGATTAGAAAGCAAAACTTTATGTGCACTTGTGATAATTACATAAGATTGTTCATATCTAATTGGATTTGAGAAAATCAGATTGCATTGGGCTCTTTCGATAAGCTAATCTTATTTCTTCAAGTACTTTTGTTTCAGATCCACCTGATCGGCCAAGGATCTCAATATTAAATGGGGATTCGTTTGTTAGAGCTGGAGACAATGTTACGTTTGTATGTGTGGTAACTGGAGGTAATCCGCCACCGGATCTTTCATGGTATTTAAAGGATCGGTTGCTCAGCACGCGTTATCAATACGACATCCAGACTCAGGTGAACATTGAAGTGAAATCTCAATATTCTCAAATAGACTCCAATATAGTCGATCTTCACAAAAGCACATCAGAATTATTGATTCTTGTAGAGGGCCGGTAGAATGCGGAAGGTTTAAGAATGCTAAAGATGTCCTTTCCATACCAACGGACGCTGTCAGTATGCGATTTTGATGCGTAAAAAAGGCCGAACCTATGAAATAAATTTTTAATACAGCTGATAAGAACTTCAACACCAGTTTTGGGAACCCTACCTTTGGTGGTGGATAGGTAGGAGTTCTGAAAACTAGAACACATGGGCTCTGAGGTGTTTATTGTTGAAATGCTGTGATTCTTCTGACCAGTGGTTGATACACCCATTAAGTTTGCAATCAATCTTATGTTGCGCTCGTGCAAAAGTCGTCTTTACACGCAGTTATGATGATAGCGGATATAAAAAAATAGAAAAATTAACACATGAATGTTGTTGAGCATCGATATCAGCGCATGTTATTGCTGGAAAATCGCTTTGCCGGAGTGTCTGTATTAATTTTTTTGTATTCACGCAACAGCCTCTTTAGCACAAATGTATTTCAGTCGCATTTCATGGAGATGCATTCTCTGCACTTAGAACTTTGCAAAAAACTTTTTTCGACAAACTTTTTGATGCATAACTCGTGAGGCGAAAATTTGGTTTAAAACGGCGCACAAAATCAAGCGTAGTCGACTATGCCCTAAAAGAAGAGAAAGTGATTCAAAAGAAAATGACTGTAGAAAAATCACAGCCATATTGTTTTTCACTGTCAATGAAAAATTCTCTGCATCAAACTGTATCCACAATAGGTCGGCTTATTCAGATTATCATTCTTGCTTGCCATAATATCATGGTTATGCTACTACCTAAATAGATAAATACGCCATTCTTATAACACATCTGCTATGATTGCTGTTTGTTAAATGTGCGTATTGGTAATATTGGCAGTATCGGCGACCTCATTTCTCCAACCAGTCTCGTTACACTATTCGCACCTGCTTACGTGCCAATCATGTTGCTTTCCATCCTCGTTATTGAGGTAGTCGAGGTCAACAAGAAAATAATGGAAAAAAAGCTTCTACACATCAGTCTTTGAATGAAAATCACAAATTTATTCGAATCATAATGGTGGAGATTTTGTACTCCACATTTCTACGCTACAAAAAAAAATATTCTATGAGCATTAATAAAGAGAAAACCAAATGTTTCGTGCGATGACTTTTTCCTGATCCTAAAATGACTTCTGATCAGTAAGCTTGATTGAGAACGATAAATCTAAGGCAGTAATTACGTCTTCATTTCAAGAATTAACTAGTGTGCATACTATGAGAATATGAGGAGAGTTAGATTCAATTCATTCGATTATACGCGTCGCCCCTGATTTTGTTTAAGTACGTCTTAGAAACATATTAGGGCCTGTGTGATTTTTTGTGCTAAAAAATTTCTAACGAACTCCATCTCACGCTAGTGATTTCCAGTGATTTCGTGGATGGTGGTCGTTCTAGATAATAATACGGACCTCGTTCTATTCATTGAACCGTTAGCCATAATCGCATTAATGGTCGGATTTTCGATCGTACCGAAAGGATCACTCGTTTTCTGAGGTGAAGTGGGCCTCTGGAGAATTGCACCAGGAGATATAACAGATGGCGTATGGGTGTCTTTGAGCACAGCGCATACTAAAGTGATTTTTCTGATCGTTCACGCTTAATGATTTTATAGGCTTTTAATGTGAATCAATTCGATCATCGAATAGAACGGTTTTTGATGAATTTCAGATGGCGTTTGATTTGTCCCATGCCGTTTTAGAGCTTTAAAAAATTTACAAGGCAGAAGCTATGCAATTTCTGTAAATCGGTCCCAGAGAGTAATCTGAATCCTGGAAAAATCAAACTTTTACGCCGCTGTCTTAGCATCTCTCTATATGGAGTATCTGATGTCCCAATATAATGAGTTATTCTCCTTATTGATGACGAAATCAAAATGGTATAACTGGTTCATTCATTTATAATCGAAGTGTTCTAACTGGATTTAAAATTTGAAATTCCATATCAAAATCTCTGCGAGGGAATCGAGTTTTTTCTTGCGGAAACACCATAGTGAGGGCAAAAAGTATTTTGTCGAATATTTGTCATAAGACGACGAGTTAAAGCGCTTGGTACATATGAGAACGAGACTGAAGACGGCCGATGCTGCCACAATATCGACCATTCCCGAGGGATCGAAATGGATACCAATGAAAAATATGAGATTTGAGAATCTTTGCCGACAAGGGAGGAACTTGAATTACTAAGGTCTCAAATATTTGAGTCAATCGTGAGCATTGAAAGAAGAATCAATGTTGATGCATAAATCAGCTTCTCGTTGATCCGGCGGCTTGATTAGCTTGACATGTCCTTGTAAATTGGAGATTAGCCTATCCGTTGCTTATGTAATCATGTTGTTCGCAACGATAAAGCACTATTCGCCGCATTTCTGGATTTGTGGACAAATCCATAACATTATTACCGGCCATTTCGATTCATTATTGTCGGTGACAGAAGTTTTTCGACTAATACCTTTATCAAACAAATTGTGCAATTTATCAGGATTCTGGTGAAAATAGTTATGAATAAAACAATGCCTTAAAATGCATATGAGTGCGTTTAGAGGTACAAAGACAAGTACTGCACTCCAGTGTTCTGAAAACCAAAACTAATAGGGACAAGAATAACTTTCACTGGCGAAGAAGAGATTCATTGCAAACATTACGAAAAATAAAAATATTTTTTTTTTGACTGGCTTCAGCGGTGATGTGATGCTATAATATACCAGTGATATGCAAAAGTTTTGCGTCAGCTGAGACTCGAATGCATATTACACGGGGACGCGTGCTGGAACCGTTGCACTGCCAACGCCTATTTCGACATCACTCTTTCTACGCTATAGCGCATCTTCTATCAGCAACCAACCGTCAACGGTATGACCCAGATAGTCGGTATTGACAATGCTGACAGATATTGGGTATTGGATTATCAAATCAAATTCTTCTCATTCAACTGCAACTAGCGGCGGTGTTGTGTTACAGTGTACCCAATCAGCGTGACTGGGTTCAATGTCGATACCGACTTTCTGGGCCAAACCATTGACGGTCGGTTCCTAACAGATAGATGCGTTGTAGCGTAGAAAGAGTGATGTCAAAACAAACGTCGCTGGTGCAACGGTTCCAACACGCGCGCAGGACAAGGTGGAAGTGAGTTCGAGTCCCAGCCAACGCAAAAGTTTTACACATCACTCTATACCACTGGATATATTATGAAACAAGTTTGATAATAACTTATGTTATCTACATTATTATGAGTTGATTTAATTAATGAAAGGAGCCTTCTTTAATGATTAAGCTGTCAACAACTGTCGTTTTTTTAATAGAGCATGGGTACGTGGTTGATATTTCTCCTTTTAAAAGCAACGGCTAACGTTTCCGTGATTTCAGCCCCTCCGGGGCTTAGGCGTACTGTATCATGACAAATCTAATAAGTCGGTCAATATCTTGTATATGTAGTGAGATCTTCGTGATTTTTTCTTTGGATACTTGACGCTCAATGTTTCGTCTTTTCTCCTCAACCCCTCTCTGCCTTCATACTTTCTCCTTTTCTACCTCCCTTTTTCTTTCTCTCTTTGTGTCTCTCTCTTCATCTCTCTTTTTGAATTCATTCAACCCTGTTTCCCCCCTCTTTCAACGAAATATTTAACATCTAAAAGACCTCTACTAATTCGATTGATTGAGATGACCATTATACTTGAAACGTATTCATATCTTGATCAATTGAAACTATATTTGAGGAAAATTTGAAAACCATAGCCTTTTTCTAGGGAACTTCTTCTTTTAGGAGACTATGAATACATATTCATTCCTGGCAGAACCTGAGGATCATCTAGCTAACTATGAGTGCCGTGCATCAAACAGAAAAGGACAAGAACCCCAAACTCGAACAGTTCACGTTAAAGTTGCGTGTGAGTTAGACTTACTTAAAACGGATATCAAGTTTCCTTTGTCACAAAAAAGTTTAATGATTATCATATTCCAGATGCACCGCAAGGAGTTGAAATGATTGGAGAAAGTAATGTTCGGCAAGGAAGCTTCACCGTCATGCAATGCAAAACCAAGTAATTTTTCTAAAGTAGTAATAAAAAGTCACCTTATAATTGATATGGAGGTAACAAGAAAAAAAGGGACGGCGAAATTGAATAGATTAAAAGAATTAGAGAAATGAATTGTTAATCATCGAAATTATTCCTGCACGCCTGTGTTAAAACACTTCATTTGGTATTTTATTACCCTGTTTGGCATCTGCTGGTGTTCTGGTTGAGTCTCAGTCATAACGATTTCTTTCCATTGTATAAAAATAAAAAATTTCAGACTTGTTGTTCTCCAGTAAGTTGACTTTCCCTTCCGTTAATCTCTGATATCCAGAGTACGGTGTTCTAAAGTTCCTCGTAGGACATCCACAAAACCTTTACTAAACTGTTTTAGTGAGAAATATACTCTTCAAATGCAAATAACCGCGACATCCATTATCTACGAAGAAAATTCTTCCATTATTTTTTATTGGTACAAAATGTTAACCCTTCTTTTAATCACTCGTTATTGAGAGTTTCGAAAAAATTGAACAGAAATCGTCGAAATTATGTCAATTCAGTGCGAGACCAAGAGATGGGAGACTTCGCGGTGTTGCCTTTTCAGGATTAGTAGTTGTTCTTATCCAGCGTTTGCCAGCCTCACAGAATAAATCTTGATGAAGAAGTGTGACACAAGGACCAAATGTTAATTGCCTAATTGACGTGCATGGCCGTTCAGTTACATCATCGACAATGGTCCCAATTGGATTTGTCCAACTGCCAACTTATTCTCTGCATGTAATTGATGAATTGATCAAGGATATTAATTGAATAAGAAGAGATTCTATTAACTAACTGTTAATGAGCCAACGGCGACAGCGTAAAGTGTTTAGAACGATTGATGAAAAATCTATACGTACATCCACGCAACTACAAATTATTCACAGCTGACAAAGGTGTACGGCACCGACAGTTCTTTTATTTATAGACCATCGAACCCGATATCAAGAATTTCGTGGCTTGTCAATGGTCATCCAATTCCGGCAACAGTACAAAGTGAACACCAACAGGTCTACATCATACTAGATTTTCATTTTACAAAATTGATAATCTCTATACTTCTTAGACAGTATTCTTCACGGCAGTAAAAGCTATCTTTTCTGGCCTGTTATTCACTAGTTCTTCTTGTTTTGTTTTTGGGATGAAATGCAAGAACGACTTTCTCAAGAAACCCGTTGGGTACAGCGTTTTTTGCAACCAGTGGGAGATATAAACTGATTTTGATGCACATGGATGTCGACATCTAATCATTATTGATTGTTTCTTGTTTTCCACTAGAGTTTACACATTCTTTAAAAGAGTTGAGCTTCTTCGCACAATCCTGCTTGTGAGTTTAGATAAAAAGTCTATATTCGGCCTTTTGAACTCTAACAAGTGACTTCCACGCTTTGTATAAATTTTAATAGCCTTTGCTTGACACTGTCTAGATATTTGATTTCAGTATTTACAAAAGTAACCATAGTTTTTAAGATGCATGGTTTTATCGCAGTCTCCAATCTCACCATCAACACTAATGAGGTAATGATGGGAAAACATCGGCTGACCGTTGAATGTAACGCAAGAAATGATGAAGGATCGGCGTCAAAACAGCATGTGATAAAAGTTCTAGGTAATATCTTGAACGTCTCCATAAAAATAAAGATTATTGAAGCAACGTCTATATTCTATTTTTCTCTCGTCTTCTGTTCCTAGCTGAAAGCAATCGTAAAGCATCTTTATGTAACTGCTAGGACAGTTTTCCATGTTTTTTTTCCTTCTAGATATTTCCGTTATTTATTCTTTTGAATGCCATATGCTTTGAATAACACCCATTAACTTTAGTGTACTAATTCAGTATAAACTCAAAAAATGTATTTTTACATCAGCTCATATTCTCTTTCAGCACCCCCATTGTCGCCACGGATTAGTGGACTTGAAGAAGGTATTCACCTAGAAGGGCACATACTCAATGTCACTTGTGAAGCTCATGGTGGAAATCCACTCGCTGACATATCGTGGTACAGAGGATATGATAAAGTAATTTCTGTAGTTATTTTTTGTTATGATTATTCGTCGTTTCTTGAGAAATTATGTTTATTTCGAAAAAAAGTAGTTATATTTGAGCGTTTGCTAAAAGGGAAACGAAAACCGCGATGGTCAAAGGTGAGAATTTTTCCAAGTCACCTTGTCCAGTATCGTGTTGTATTTTCTTTCTAAAAACTATTTTGCAAAGATCTATTACTATCCAAGAGTTATGGCTTTTAGTTATTTAGAATATTTTTGTCTATAGCAATGTCTGCGTCACCCCCATCTGTCTGCATGAGATGAAATTCTCATTTATTAGCAGAATCGTTTCTGCTAGTCTCAACGGCAATAGAATGTTTTTCCTGCTTGTTGAACATTATTCCATAGTGTCATTGTTTATCAGGTGATCTGGCTGTTTTCCAAATGAAAATTTTGCCAAAATTCTTCGATTCTACGTATAGAGCGAAGAACACGGGGGGGGGGGGGGGGGAGGATTGTAAGTATCATGGTGTCTCTTTTTCAAAAAGTGGTCAGTTTTTGGAGGATGAACACTCTGGAGTATCTGCCATTTTTCAAAATCTGAGTTTATGACGTCCAGCTGTCAACATCATTTAGACGCCTATTGCATCGTTCTGTCACTGTCAAGTGCTTTTCCTTACAACTCTATGATCCCACTTTGTGTTTGTGCAAACGTTTTTTCTTTCGACTTCAAACAACTGATTACAAATATGTGTTTGTGATTAGCTTCAGAGGTGAAACGTGTCGTGTCGTATTGCACAGTTTAGTGAGAAATTGATCTAAGTCATTACACAATCGTGAATTATAATCTATCTTGGTTGTTTCAGTTGCCTGGTGCACGTTCATCAGTATCCGGTGACTCGGCAATCTCGTCATTGTCGTTGACGCTTGACAGAACGATGAATGGACAACGTCTCAAGTGCGAGGCGATGAATTCAGCATTGGATGAACCATTAGTAGACTCGAAACAACTCAATGTGCTCTGTGAGTTTCTGGTATCGAAGATTAATAATAAAAGAAACAACGTATCGGCATATTTCTAATGACAGTACTTCAATGGTTTTCAACATTTTCACTTCCGGTGATCTGAAGAAATAGCTTTGCAAGCTGAGTCTAATTTTTTTCGTATCTTCTGGTCTTACGAAACTTCTGTAAACTGTAATTCAATTGTCAAATGCATCCTAATCAAGGGACTAATCTCTGTATCAATGGTATCAACATATCACAATCACTGTGCGATCATGGTCAACATGCTTGCTTAGACACTGGAGACATTTCCATTACGCATCTTGCTATCCTTAGTATTGCCTTCCATTCGCTTTGCTGTCTTGAAAGTGTCATCACTGAAGCTCAGTTTATACCCATGACTCGGCGATTTTTGCAATCCGCCCATCTCTTGAAAACTTGCCAAAGCTCCGCACAACGCTCGCGTTTGTCATCCAGATTATCATTTAGGAAACCGTATCCTGAAAGGACAGAATTCCTGATAGTCATCAACTTTACGTAAAGCCATAGTCTTCTCAAATTTTCTTCTGCGTCATCTTTTAAAAAACTGCTAATTGATAAAATATAAAGCAATCTAATATGTTCATCGGAACATCGTAGACGGCGAACATATTCTGCACACAAACCGATGGCAAAGAGAAAGACTCTGGCGCCGGACGGTACTTGAACCCACCTTTAACCACAGGAAGAGTGGTGGCAAAACAGGCTTGGCAGTGCAATAGATTAGAGCGCGCACCACCGGAAAGTGAAATGCGGGTTCGAGTCCCGCCTGACGTCGATGTTCTGCAAATCACTCAACATTACTGGTTCTATTTGTACCATCATGCCATCGCTAAAAATCGGTTAGATAAAAATAATTCCCTGTTACAGGTCTTTCGGTTTTTTGATTCCTAAAGACAAAAGATGCGTTATATCGGTACTGTGGCTTTAACAAAATATCATCAAATCATATCTTAACATTGATCCTCCGTATCTTATAAACACACTTATTTTAGTTCAACCACGCCGTGTGATGATCAGAATGCCTGAGGGCACACGACATCAGTTGATTGCTGGCGAAGAGGCAAGATTACATTGCTTGGCAGCCGGATCGAACCCAAATGCCCACATAACTTGGCATTTCTATCCAAATGGTGAACCATCTCCACTCGTATTCACTGGAGAAATAATTCTGAATGAAACGTAAGTGAATATATACATGTGCATATATATATATATATATATATATATATATATATAATATGGGAATTTCTCAGTGGAGGGTATTATTACGAAATAGAGTAATGGAGAAAAGTCGCTAGATCTGTACAGCAAACTCCCAGAACTGACATGAACTGGGTATATCAAATCATTAGTCGGCCCTTGAGAAGACTCAGTCGTTAACAACGTTGACAAGGAATACGACCTGTTCATCCAGCATTTTCACCTTAAAGGAAAAGCAAGACTCCTGAAGTTACTCTGAGAAGCTTCTCTTCGCAAACACTTGAGCTAATATGTCAAATTAGAATAGTACAAGCTGCACGCACCGAAACCTCACGTCTGAACTCTCAGACTCTGCACAGAAGCGATAAAAGAGAATCTCATTAAGAGAAGAGCGGAAGCTATGGTAGAAGCTGGGAAAAGCATTCACTTTTTCCACAAATGCTTTCCCAATTACAATATTGAAATGACTGCTTTGCAACGAGTTGACGGTGTAGTTCCAGCTTCCCGAAGGTAGTGATAAGAATTATCCACGATTACTACTAAGGTCTCTATAATAGAGCGTCCACTTACCGTCACATTGAACGGATGAGTTAATTTGTCATTCTACCAATTCTCCCCTCCAAAATGCGATACGCTGCCTTGTTGGTAAAAATCAGAACAACATTTAGTCCAGACAGTATAACCGGAACAATTGAAGAACTTTCCGCCACTGCTTGTGAACACATGGCTCGCCTCTTCACTCAATACCTGTCAGACTGCAAAATTCTCAATTAATGAAAAGCAGTACTTATCCTTTAGTTGAGTGCCACTTCGACCGTTCAGAAAAAAAGTATTTCGCGATTGTTTTAGACGACTAAATTGCCATTTGATAGCTCAAATCAGAAGAACTTTAATGGTGTATTCTATTTTGAAAAAGGCCTTGTTATTGCGCTAAAAAAGCAAGAATAATATTTTGTTCCTCATTGAAAGATTGTTCGCTGATCAAAGCTTTGCCTTCGGAGTTTCACCAACTAATCGATAGACCAGATCTTAGGCATTCCAATGATTTATATGGTTTTTATGAGAAACCTGGTATAACGCTGTAACAGCCAAAAGTAGATTGGGTTTCGCAAAAAATGGGACACTTAAATTATTTTCTCCTCACTTTGATCCATTGGGAAAAGAGTGTTTTTTGATCGTTTCCAACGTTTAAATAGTCGAAAGATAGCTTAGGTAAAATAATTTGAAGAATGTAATTCACTTCGAAAAAGACCTTGTTATTGCGCTGGAAGTACCGATTCATGTTGTGCATGTGCTCTGAAAAAGTCTTTTTGTTGAGACGCCCTGTGCGCCCGAGTGCGAAACTCAGCATTTTGGTTCTTATGAAGCACTAAAAAGTTATCATAAACGCCAGAAATATTTTTGGAATCTCTGAGATTTGATCTGTCGTTTGGTTTCTGAAACTATGAAAGAGAGGCTTTGGTCAGCAAGAAATCTTTCAATGAGAAACAAACTATTATTTTCGCTCCTTCAACGCAATAGCAGGGAGTTTTTGAAAGTGAATTGCATCATTCAAATTCCTCTAATTTATGCTGTTGATTGATTATTTAAACATTGAAAACGGTAGAAAACGCGTTTTTTTTCAATGGATCAAACTAAAGAGAAGATATGTTATAAGATAGGTTCAGGTAATCCACTTTTTTGCGAACCCAACCTTCTTCTGGCTGTTACAGTGTTATACTAGGTCCGTCATAAAAACCAAATGAATTATCGGAATTCTCGAGATTTGTTCTATCGATTAGTTAATGAAACTCCAAAGGAACAACTTTGGTCAGCGAGAAATCTTTCAATGAGAAATAAAATTTTATTCTTGTACAGCGTAGTAAAAAGGCCTTCTTCAAGATGGAGTAGACCGTTCAAATTGACGTAATTGGTGCTATCCAAAATTATCTAAACATTGAAAAAGACCGAGAAGTACGTTTTTTACGAGAAGCCGAAGTGGCGCTCGATCAACGGATAAGTACCTGAAAAACCGAGAACACCGTAGTATTGTTCAAAGAAGAGACCATCGCGACATCGGCAATTATTTAGCAACTTGCTTATTGTCTGCCGTCTATTCTACACTTGAACCTTTTGAACAGGATTGAAAGATCACTGGATGAAAGGCAACATGTGAACGAGCAGGAGGACTGTGAAAGGATTCAGCATGATGGATCCACGCGATAACATAACAACTAGAAGTTTCACGGGTTTACAAGAGGACTGTCTTGTCTCTTACTTTCGTCATTTTGCAGAAGGCCTTTTATTTAGTCGAAACAATGGCGATTATAGAAGCTTTGGATAGCTGAAGCGCCTCTACACTCTCCATAAAGTTTCTTTGTGAGCTGTATGAAGATTTCACAACCAAAATATCGCCATTCTTTATCAGCATCACTATCTACGCAGGAAAAAGTGTTTGATAAGAAAGACAACATCATTCTGCCAAAAGTAACCTTACCACTCTTCAACCGTCATGCGAACATTAGAGTGAAGCAACATAGGAGTGGAAATCAACAGTCGACAGTCACACTACCTGCGCTTCGCTGATAACATCGCCCTCAAAACACGAAGCATCAGTCAGACGGAACGATTGTTGACCGTTTCGAGCGCCTGTGGAAATGTTGGTCTCCGACTAGATCTAATGAAAACGAGATTCTGAGGAACGAACTTATTTCAAATACCCCATTCACGCTCACTGACCTGAATATGTTCGAATGGTTCAGTTACGTCTACCCAAGTTGGAAGGTCAACATAATAAACGACTTAGGTCCAGAGTTAACCAGGAGGAAGCGAGCGATTCGGCTAGCGTTGAAAGGCGTCGAGTATGTGATGGAGAACACGAACATCCACTTTCGCGCTCACCTTTTCGCCTTAACGGTTATGTTCTCTAACGTACGCATCAAAAATGTGCTTGCTACCTATGTAGGGAAGAAAATCAATTAGCGTTTGTGAACGTGTAGTCGAGAGATCGTTGCTAGGAGTATCCTGTATCTCGCGAAGGCGAGAGGAGATCTAAAGATCTTACCTACGTCAACGGAAGAATCAGAGATGCCGTTCTACACTTTAGCCTATTAAAAATAAGGTTGGCTGGACGCGTAATGCGCCTCAACGACAACTGATGGACGAGAGCTGTTAAAAAATGACTGGACTTATTGGCTTGTCAAGCGCATTACTGGAAAACCATCAAATCGATAGTATAATTACTCAATGAAAAGCTAGAAGGAATGCTGATGCCCAGCGAATACAAGGACGACTCAGTAGGCACGCGGTAAGGAAAAATGGAAATATTACTAGTGTCCTTTCGAGTCAGTCACACAACAATCAACGAGACATCAGGTCGTATAGGTCATAGATGAGGTCAGTGGTTCGATCTCGCGCTCATGGCTCACCAAGCCATCCATCCCTTCGGAGTCGGTAAATTGGTACCAGACATGTCACAGACTTGCCTGGAAGGTTAAGCAGAACTGACTTGGTTCAGCGGGAGGCCACCGCGAGTCATTGTAAAAGCCAGATATGCATTCAATCACTTCAAACGAAGTTAAAAATTGAAGTCGAATGCATGGCGCATCCCTCAGGGATTGATCAATGCCGAAAGCTTTATCCTTTATCCTTATATATATATATATATATAAATATATATATGTATGCATATATATATATATATATACTATATTTATTATCCGTCTTCACAGTATATTTTACACTGTGCGGATTTGAGTATATGTGATATTTGATAGTTTTTTTCGTCTTCTTCTTGAACGTCGTAAAATACTGGCTAAAGACGTCTCTTTTCAATCTCGAAAATAGCTGGGCTGCGGCGTTCCATTGGGCTTTCGCTGTTGATTGTCGGAGAGTGTTGAGGGGTGGGGTTTGACCCACGAGCGTCCGTATCGAGCATTACAACCACTTATCCATGGCCCTACACATGATTATAAATATATGCATACATACATATATATTTTTATAATGTATATGTAATACATAGTTGTCATGTTTATTGATCATTTGCTTTTCACTAATGGCTAAGGGATGCGCTGTTCATTGGCTTTCATCAAACAGTGTAAAGGTGGTGATTATCTGGCTCATAAAGTAGCTACGAAGTGTACCGATGTAATGGGCCATTGTATTTTTATGCTCCTAGATAGTTTGTACCTTTTCAGAGGTGCCGTATGGTAAGGCCTTACTTAGCCACGCGGGTATCTTAGGGTCCATTTATCTACATCTGTATGTAATATTATAACGACATATATATATACTTTATATATATATATTGTGATTTCTGTTTTCTGTAATTTTCTGTTCAAGCAACATTTTCATGATAAGTACAGATTACAAAGATTGTTATCTTTGTATTATGAAACTATAGAAAAACGAAACTACAAAGTACTAAAACGAGTATGAACAGCACCGATTCTTTTATATCACTTCAAATTTTATCTTAAATCAAAATGAGGACAAGAAGCAGAGGTTCCCTCGGCTTAGTAACCAACAAACGAGACGATTGCTTTACTGTAGTTTCGCTGCCTTATTTAGGTTCCATAATTCACATGGAACGCGTCACTTTACAGCACATTTCAACAATCAGGCGCATCTTGAGCCGATAATCATGCGAAGATGAAACTGCTGGCCACTTTCTTATCTTGAGTACATCTAGCATAGTTTCTTACTGGTACACGAGTAAAACTCACTGAATTAACTTTAGCACAATGAGAGTACACTCTATAGTGCCATACACCCAGTGAAACAACTGATTCAGATCACGTGACTCTGGTCATACTGTGCAAAATGCCGTTACATTTACTCCAACGGAAGAGTATGATGGTACACTGGTTCGATGCATTGCTAGTAACCCACTATGGCCAGCAACGAAAAACGCCACATATCCACTGAATGTGCTATGTAAGTGGATTTGGAAAGCATACTAGACAGAATCACTCATACTAAAAAAGGTTTAAACTTGGACATTTTTAACTAAATGGATTGTTATTGACAAAATTTATGCGTTTATACGTTCTAGAGATCCAGTCACCACATAATATGACTGCATGGGTTCAGACGAGTAGAATGAGCCGTGTGATAGCCACACCCTCATTTCAAAAAACTACATGAACATTCCTTGTGTCATCTGTCTTCTTGCTTCATTCATTAGCCGCACTAATGGAATTTTGTTACGCGCTTAAATAGATAAGGGTGACCTGTACTGTTGAGAAAGACGAAGACCTTGCAGCTGCTGCAAGACCATCTACGTTACGGGATTTTGCGTGGAGTAGTTTTACCTCTAACAACTACTGCGTAGAAACGTAGAACTCAGTCTCAATTCATGACATTTGTGGAAAAAAATCGCCATAATGCACCGCGCTTCGTATCCAAAACACTATACAACTTTGACATAAAACAGAATGGATTTCAATCTATCTGCAAAAGCGTAATATTTTCTATGAAATAAAGCCGCAATTTTACAACAGCGTAGTTCTAAATATTAACATTTTTTATTCTATTTCGCCCCACATGAACAATGTTGTCCATGGGTACGGAAATTGTGTCTTTTTGAAACTTCACAACCCTTAAAGACTTTTTCCAGTATGAGAGCTGAAAATAGCCAGGTTATGTCAATAAATTGATTAACTGCGCCAAAATGAATAGTGGTCACCAAATCAAAGCTGATCACAACACGATGTCGTTGGTTGTGGCAGAATAGGCTTAACCATAAGACAACAAAATTAGGCCCAAGTAGCTTAGGATTCTCTAAGGAGTCGTTATTTCAGACGCACCTCGTCTGCTTGTGAATAGCCCAATAAATATCGTAGTCAGTGAATCAGAATCTTTCCGTGAAAACATGACTGTAAAAGGTAATCCACCGGTGTCAGCATGGCGATGGCGAAAAAATGGTATACCATTCGATCACACTATCGGAAATGTGTTTGCACGCGGTGCGACACTGTCAGGGCGAAATGTCAAGGTACGAAAAAGTGCTCAAATTTCTATTCTTAGTCGTATAAATTAGTAAGAATAAATTGTACATTAAATTGAGTTAGAATAAGCTTATAGGCTTCCGTAAACCTGTTTCAGTAACTACACTTTCTTCCAAGATTGTGCGTGTCTCTTAGCAAATATTATCCACGTTTTCATAGCTTCTAATCCTATCTTTATAATCTTCCATGGGTTACTTTTTCAACCTTTAGTGAATCATTGTAGTTATAAATTTATTTGTAACAATTTTAAAGAGACTTTTCTTCAAAATGTTTCAATGAGAATACATGTGATCAAAGTCAGTAGTAAATTGCTTATTTAAGGACTCAAAAGACTCAGAATGTTACTTTGCAGCTAATCAATCATTTATCAACGCGGGAAACTTTTATTCAACATTTTCGATGTTCTAGAGCTCCGATGCTGGTATGTACACATTGTTCGCGGTGAATAGTGTCGGCACAGCCAACGTTACTATTCAACTAACTGTAGAATACAGTGCACGAGTAAGTATTAATCTAAAATTTCAAGATACTGTTTTGCGTTATTTGTGGATAATGGGACAAGTTCATAGATCACAAGAATTTCGTCGCCAATCATCGCAGCTGAAGGTGAAACAGTTTTGCTGGAATGCGAAGCAGACGGCGTACCACGAAAGCCGAACATGGTACGATGGATGAGAAACGGCAAAGAGGTACCAAATTTCTCTAAGATAGAAATTATTCACAAATTTTGCACCGTGAATATAATTGTAATATTTTTGTATAGTGACCGTACTATCAAGGATTACCTTACTTTATTATAGAACAATGTCGCACACATGTTTTCAAGAGATCGCCTTTTTTTTTTAAAGGAACTCGCGACAATTATTGCGAATCGTTGTCATTCCCTCACACATCACGTCTATCTTCTAACGAACTGATATCGCATTCTTTTTGTTTAACCACTTTTAGCGGTGCTATGACGCTACAAATATAAACAATGATATTAAGTGATGTGCAAAAACTTTGACGTCAGGCGGGACTCGAACCTGCATCTAATCCTTTCCAGGAGTGCAAGCTTAACCAATTGCATTAGCGACACCTGTTTTGCCACGGCTCTTTCTACGCTAGAACGCAAATTTTTGCACATCAATTAACATCATTAAACATATTTGTAACATCATTACACCGCTAAAAGCGGTCAAATTTCGAGAATTCTGTTTCGATCGTACATATATCCAATATCTGTCAGCGTGACTGGGTTCAGCATCGATATCGACTACGAGGCCAAACCGTTACGGCTGGTTGCTGGTAGACGGGTGCGTGATAGTGTAGAAAGGGTGATCCCAAGACGTGCGTCAGTCGTGCAATTGTTCAAACACAAACCCCGGAAGGATGAAATGCGCGTTAGAGTCCCGCCTGACGTCATAGTTTTTGCACATACCGATGCCTCTCAACATCATTGAACTGATAACAGTTGATCTGTAAACGGACGTTTTACCTTCAATTCATTTTTTCCACTATGGAATTAGTTAAATACGTATATACAATTTTATACTGCTTCTTCCTTGAATGATTATATATGTATATGGAACATTTTCTGATGAATTGGTAAGCAGTAAGTAAAGTCATTGGCTGGTCATAGTAGCAGTAAGATACCGATACTGTATATAATTAAGAAAGCATATGGCGCAGTGGTTAGAGGTGCTCTGCGTCGCACACCTGGTCAGTGGTTCGAACTCGCGCTCATGGCCTACCAAGCCATCCAACCCTCGGGGATCGATAAATTGGTACCATACTGTTCTTGGACTTGTCTGGAAGGATGAGCAGCACTGAATCGGTACAGCAGAAAGGCCACCGCGAGTCATTATAATGGCCAGATATGCATTCAATCATCTCAAATAAAGTTAAAAATTGAATACTAATGCATGACGCATCTCTCACGGATTGATCAACGCCGAGAGCCTTATCCATCATCTTTTTAAGAGAAGGAGGTTTGGATTTTATGGAGCTGCAGTGTGATAGCATAGACAGTATCTAAGTATGTAGACTATTCAATCTATGAGGGTATGTATAGCGCAGTAGTTGAGGTGTTCGGTGATTCACTTGTGGTGGCTGGCTCAATACAGCGTTCCAGGCTTAGCGAGCCTTACACCTCTCTGAGGTCGGAAAATTAGCACCAGACGAGAATAGCAGCAGGCGATTTGGTGCACGGAAAAACCACAGCGGGCAATTGTTAAGGTCAGATATACTTTCAGCAACCTCTAACTATGCTTGAAGAAGTCAAATCTCTCAGAATTGACCAACGGCGAGAGCTTCTTAGTTTCCATTTCATATACATAATATGGATATAGTTGAGATTATCAAATAAGCTCTAATCCCATCAAGAATAAATGCACTTATGCATATTGCCTGAGCTTTACGGCAGGTCATTACACTAATATTGTATGCTCACCTAAAATTGTGGACATTTCAATAATATTAAAATCTCACAGGCAATAATAGGCACTTTCCTAATTTTGGATCTAATTTTTTTGAGACTCATCACATTCTAACGACGATTTCTTATCAGATTCCGTCAGCAAAGCGAGGTGAAACTCAAGTCAATTTACGATTAAACGCTACCAAAGAGGCAGCTGGTCAATACGTGTGCAGTGCTGATAACGGTATTGGATTTCCCGGTGAAAGTACTGCATATCTGTTGGTAAACTCGGCACCAAAAATTATGATGTTACCGTTTCATTCAAGGGCTGCTGGACCTCTGGGTATGTTCTCCTTTATAATGTCCGTATCCTCAACAGCATTATGTATTTGTCACTTTTATTAATTGTCTTCTCAATAATAGACTTTTTGAGTAATTTTTTTTCTACTGAGAAAGCCTAGCATGTGTGTTTGAGATAGGGGATGGAAGGTAAAGACGAATAAAACATTCAGCGTAGTGTCATGAGTTTGAGCACCTGATTCAATACACCCCGGTTAGATATTGATCCCGTATTTTCCACGTTCACATTTTCAATGATGAGCTTCAGAGGGATTGAGAGTTTTCAGATTCTAAGTGAATACACCAACCACTTCGTATTAAATTTCATGTTTGTTGTTTATTTTTTTACACGTGTTTTTCAATGCATTTTAGGAGGTCGAGCTCGTGCTCGTTGTCGCGTTCATGCTGTTCCGGATGCAGATTTCGTTTGGGACCGCGCCGGTGAGATCATCCAGAGTAATAACTCAAAATACAGCATGTCCACTATTCAACTCGATTATTCAACGTTTGAGGTATGTTCATTAATCATTCAGTTAAATTGAGTGGATTTTGCATCATCTGAAAATGCCGTTTGCTGACAGAATTATTCACAAGTATTTTGAAAAGTCGATTATTCGTAAAATGAAGAAAAATGCCAGTAAGGAAAATAGGCGCGCAAAATAATCTGTAAAAGGAAAATAACTGTTTGAGTTGGAATCACTCCTATATCTCTTTGTTGAATTATGAAACATATGAGTAGAGCTTTGAAATTCGCCTACAATTTACATCCTCATTATTCGATCATTCTCTAGAGTACATTATGGATCAGTAATTTGTCACCGGACGATTATGCTAAAGATGTTAGTTGCACTGCCAGAAACAGCTTTGGCACTGATAGCATTCACATCCCGGTGAGATTTCATCAATTTTTTCATTAGAATTTCTTTAATTCGTCGTAGTGGAAGTAACAAGCCGTGAGAGAACATGAATAACAAAAAAAAGCTGTTTGCGAAAATTTTTTAGAATCCGTTTGCAGATCGGTCCACCTTCTCCACCAGATGCTCCGTTAGACATACGTGTAACAAATGTCACGTCACATACGATGACCATATCATGGACTCCTGGATTTGACGGAGGATCTGATCAAACATTTGAAGTCCGATATCAAAAGGATGGAGAGGACATTGTGCACGGCATCAATACGTCACACTCAGTTGGTTTCCAGTTTTTCGCAACAAGATGTTTTTTTTTCAAATTTACCCAGCTTGTGGAATAGTTTGGCGATTTTTCATATTGTTGACTAAATGGAACTTTTTTGACTTCAATACGCATACCATCTGTATCATCAGTATGTGTATGATTCTTTCTGGTAACTTGACCTGATAGGCAGTAGTTAACAGTAATCATTCTCGTGATGAGACACGTCTTTCCAGTGAGCTTCTTATTCTTAAACCAGAAATCCGATGAATTTTATTCACATTTTCGTACGGCACTCGTTTCTAAATCACTTTTGGCAAAACGACCATCAAAAATAGCTTGAAAAACCTTGCCATAGCAAATGTTTGATCTTTACTAAACTTTTTGAGAGAAATGTCAAATATTACTCGACTTTGCTGAACCTACTAAAAAGCTGTAATTCCACAGTGTTTTGCATTTTAATACCTACTAACCCCAATGTGTATAGGCAAAGTCATTTCCGCGTGAATTTTTGCTATTTGTTATTATTATTTGTTATAAGGACGTCAAAATTGGAGCAATTTTCTGTCTATAATCGTCAAATAGTCGTATAGGGATTTTAGTTCAGCAACAGCTACATTATATGTTATAAAACAGTGCTCTAAATTTGTATTCCTTTAGAATCTTCGACTATCTGGTCTCACACCGTCGTCTATTTATTTATTTCAACTTCGATCAATCAATAGCCGCGGATTTTCATCCGATTTAACTCGTCCACCGGCCACTTTTTTTACTCTCAGTGAAGACGGTACCGATGTGGCAATAACGGCTGGAAAGGTTGGATCACTTTCGATAGTCACATCCAACACTTTACGGAAGTTATTTGTTATGTTCTCGTACATAAGTGAATTTTAGAATGAATCTATTCCACGTCCAATCATTATGCTACTAGCTATTGGTGGAACGTTGTTGTTACTATTTAATTGTCTTCTACTCTGTTATTTACAACGGCGAAATAAAAAGAAAAAGATCCAAGGTAGGTCGTCAAGAATGTTAACGTTTTTGTTCGATCTGTCTAAATTTCATTCGTTTTTTTCTGAATTTTCTCAAATCTCTCATTCTTCTTTAGAAAAAACTGAAATGGTGCGAACGGCAATAAATGGAGAAGCTGTGCGACCAGTGCAGATGTACGGCACAATGTTACAGGTACCCAGTCATGCATTTGTACAAAAATATACCAGAGAGAATTGATAGAGAGAATCGTCCCCGGATAGGATGAAACGTGGGTTCGATTCCCGCCTGGGGCCGTGTTTTTGTTCACCACTCAATTCTCTTAGTTATGTAAGTAATATAATAACACTGCGAAAGAAGCAGTGAAAATACTATAATTTCGAAGTCTTAGTAATTAGAATAGCTCTCAGCTCAACTGGGTTTATAAAGCGAAATCGCATACCCGACCAAACCTGTCAAAGGTTGGTGGCTGATAGCTAACATTGAGATGTTGAAGAATGAGTGATCGGGCAAATGTGCCTCAGTGGTGTAGTGGTGGAGCACGCGTCCCGGATAGGATGAAACGTGGGTTCGATTCCCGCCTGAGGCCGTGTTTTTGTTCACCACTCAATTCTCTTAGTTATGTAAGTAATATAGAAACACTGCGAAAGAAGCAGTGAAAATACTATAATATACCAGAGAAAAAACAATTTATAGCTTTTGTTAGGAGTTTGCAAAGAATATATTACGCATTGTTGTCACAAAATCATCCTTTAGAATAAAGTCTGGTGGAATTGTGATTATAGTGATTCAATGACCTATGTAATAGTATATTTTTATTCAACTGCTTCTATCGCTGGTATGATGTTACAAATATATCCAATGATGTATGGTGGTGTGCAACGCTTTTACGTTAGCTGGGACTCGGTAACCAGCATTTCACCCTATTCAGGAGCGCATGCACTAACCCTCTTCACTACTGACACCTGTTTTGCTGCCAATCTTTCCACGCCACAGAGCATCTATTTGCCAGCCACCAATCGTCAACGGTTTTGCCTGAAAAGCCAAATCGGTATTGACCTCACTAACATTGACAGATAGTAGATACGCGCCCCCCAGATAAGGGTGAAATCGGGTTCGAAACCCACCTGACGCAGAGGTTTCACCCTTCACTTTACATCATTGAGTATATTTCAAATATTCAAATAGTTATAACATCTCTTCTTAAGATGTTGTTTAGAGGAGCCAGTGAAAAAAACTTACGATAGCGGGATTAGATTTATTTAGAAGTAGTTATTTAGGCAGAAGGTACTCCACGTTGTGAACGCGATGAACGAGACATTCCAGAGGCAAGTGAAGACGATCACAGCGTACGGACAATGATTGTACGAATAAATCTAATGTACTTATTTATTCAGTGGTGATTTTACCAAAGAGATGAGACGATTTAAGGAAGTGAATCCGAACGGTTACATGCAACAAATCGACCCATCGTTGTACGAACGAAACTGCCTAGTCGAATATGAATTTGATCGTAAGTAAATTACCAGATATTGAGTTAAATTATGAAAATATTATATAATTAATTTAGCACGCGACTACTCTGGTAGTAGACACGGCACAATGGGTAGAAATGGAACCAATGTCACGTATACGAATATGCCTTACCCGGTGAGTTGTGACGACTTCAGCGACAATAAATTTTTTTCGAACTCATGTAAAAAGAGAGCTAATGTTGTTACGCTCACGCGTAATTGATATATGGTCGTTAGCTGATTTACACGAGAGGCTCAGCAACATATTCAAAAATTGACAGCTTCTTGTATTGTATTTATTAATAGGAACAAAGGGATTAGTTTATCGTTAAGGAACCACCACTTGATGTGTCACTGTATTCTGATCGATCATTGTCTCGTCGACAGTATACTAATGGCAACAACAATAATAACAATAGCGCTAGCAGTGGCAGCAGCAGCAACAACAATAACAACAACAGCAGCAGCAACAACAACAACAATAACACCAATTGCCCTCAACATCTCTTGTCCACGTTTATACATCCGAATGGAGTTCGTCCCGGGCCACTCTCTTATTCACAACTTGATGGAGATTTAGTATAAGTGTTTTAGTATGAAGTATAAATGAGTCACTCCCTCACTCGGTTTAGAGTGATCTCTATACGTCAATCTAGTCTCAATGTTGCACATGCGAGAATGTCATAATTTATTATCTGTGATACATCTATGTACATTTCTCAAATTAGAACGTGACAAGCCAAAGCGGCTTATAATGAGCAGAGCAATTTTATTGACGGGTCTAGTATTTGACTGATAGTATTCAGTTTCAGCACATATTTGGATTATCTAGAGTGGATACATTCTTAAATACAAGCAGACTCTTTGGAAGCATTTCCTTTGCTCTAACATTTTCTTATCTCGGATTGAAATTCTCTATTCTGTTGACAAGTCTTAGATCTAATCTCAATCTTCCTTGAACAAGTTTGCAAATCGACGCAGTTCTCCTTTTCACTGGTACGGTTTTCGTGTAATTATTCATTCATGAATTTTCAGTCAGTTGTCTTCTAAGTAAATTTTGGCCGCATACTATAATTTATTCTTGGTGCTTGTACTTAATACAACTTGCTTAACATACATGCTCAAATCTATTGTGCAATATTAATAGATCGGCCACTAATAAAATGAATAACGACAATTCAAGGAAATAATTCTTTTTTAAAAGTGTAAGATCTTCACCTGACATCTATTCAACAAGAAAAAACACCTTAGATGCGACGAATTTGAAACGATATCTCAT
This sequence comes from Parelaphostrongylus tenuis, assembly GCA_019055375.1. Classification (NCBI taxonomy): domain Eukaryota; kingdom Metazoa; phylum Nematoda; class Chromadorea; order Rhabditida; family Metastrongylidae; genus Parelaphostrongylus; species Parelaphostrongylus tenuis. The sequence continues at coordinate 112,773 of JAHQIW010006666.1, forward strand.
ATATGTCATGTGGTCTGGTAAGGGCTCTTGTACAGACCGATACACGTGTCTCGTCCTTACAGACCCGTCAGTCGGGCAGAATCCGTTGTCCTTCGATCCCTTTATTAGCCAGTTCTTTCGGGATTCCGCCCTCCTCACAGAGAGGTATTGAAGACGAACGCTTTAAACCCCACCTTAGGTGAAACCCTCACCCAACACAAGGTGTTGTACACATTGAAACACTTGATATAAAAGTGTAATATGATATCGTAATTGTCATTATGTTCGTGATCTAAGACGCCGGTCTTAGAAGATAAGATATCTTTGAACAAAATGAGCACGGTGTTATTACATCATTTACGAAGTTATAACAGCTATTCAATTTTTTTTTTACAATGGCGGTGAAGCGGCTTTAGCAATCGTGAGTGCATCATCAGCTTCTTTCAAGTCAGATGCCGACATCTCATGGCATGCAATGTTTTGAGCAATCGTTTGATTTACAACGCATTTGTTTCACATACCGGAGCTGTCCAATGGGCCGCGCACGTATGAGTGGCACAAATGGTAATTTGCTTTCCAGGCAATGTGTTTCTGTTTATAATACTGAGATGAAGGAAAGTTTCAGAATGATATTTTTTGAGATTTGTTACGATGCTCAGATGTTTCATTAGTATCTTGCCAGATTCTCTCGGAATGAAACTGCAGCTTATACGAACTCAAACCACTTCCTATGTATCTGTTAATTATCGCTTGTTTGCCCGCTTAAGCAAATCGGTCCATAGAATGAAACTGAAAGATACGTAAGCAGACGTACATACAATTGCATGAATATGTTGCGCATATCCAGAACATGTAAAACGATCTGATGCAACAGCGAGCGACAGGAAGGTTATTTTATGAAACCTGCTGTTACTCGCGAATGAAAGTGCGCTCTAGCCGCTAGTCGTCCCGCTGTTTTTGTCTATCCAGTCTATTCAGCTTCTTCCACAATTGGATGCACGACATATCCTTAGCTTTCTTATACAAGTAGCTGATAGGTCATACTTATTATAACCCAATCCAGGCTACAACGTTTTTCTAATCGGATGACTGCTGTAAAGAGCAGGTGCTATGAGTCGTGTACACATGCAAAAGGCTCTACCACCGTCTTCTTCTCTATCATTGCGAAAAAAAATTGATTACTTGGTACTCCCCCCCCCCCTCTAATCGCATCCGTGTTCAGCTCCTTAATAAATACGCGTTTTTTTGTAATTTTCTGCAGTTTTAGTAGCCATTCGATAGGTTGAATCTCGAGATTCTCAATGGTGTATTTAATTGTTGAACGAAATTTTTTTCGTGCCTCAGAAGTGAGAATAAAATTATGTTCCAAACTCGAGCAGTTTTCGTTGGAGACAGCTATTCTTTTAGACTTTCAGCAGCTATTTGAACTCTTTCAAAGATATGTATGATTTTTGAAAAGGACTTTGCTGCAGCCAAAAGAATGGGTTTTTGCAGTTGATTTGTATTCCTTGTCAGCAGTGGCTTGGCGCCGTTCGTTGCAATATTTTTACAAAATCGTAATGGCTTGGTGCCAATGTCGCGTATCTCATGAACAAAGTGTAGCAGAGAATGCGCGCCGAGTTTGAAAACTAACATTCTTTTAGCTGCAGTAGCGCACTAAGAAGTTCCTTCCAAAAATCTAGAACACCGTCAAATTTCTCGAGATTTCAGCTATCTAATGATTAATAAGTCTAAATAACAAGCTTAATCAAGCAGACAATGCTTGAGTGTGAATTATAATTTAATTTTCACTACCACAGCGTTGTAAGCAGGCATTTTGAAAATAAAATTCACCTTGAAATTTTCAAGATTGAAGCTATTGAATGATTTTGAAACTAAATCAACAAACAAAAAGGCGTTTTTACTAAAGAACTGATAATGGATGCGGATAGAGGAAAAGTTTCCGTGATTTTATTGCTGTCACTTATCATTCTCATATTATTGCCTACTGTACGGTCAACATATCATTATAACTGATATTTTCAAATGACCAATGAATATTTTGGATGATTTCCATTTCCTCGTTTACTCGAGAAGGTATCAATGATTCATAACCTATTGCAAATTAAATTTCATTCTTTAGAATTGCAAAAATTGAGTTGAAAATCCAGTAAATCTTTAATGATGAATTGTTGCTTTAAGAACATTCGCATAAAATCAGTGAAGGCGACACATTATAATTAACACTTTGAGCCTTCAGAACTGGTGTTAATGACATTCCAACGCTGTGTCGGACAACTTTGTGGAAACTCATCACGAGTGACAAAAGCTCGGTCCACAGTCTAACATGAACACTTTTTCTTATTGAATAATCACCACGATTGACTTTGGATTACTATGCGTGAATAAGTGTTGCAGGAGGAAGATTGTTTGGTCGAGTAGTTGATGGATCAATAAAAGTTACCGAAGTAATGAGTAAGATTTCTATAATAGTCATACCGTCGTTAAAAAGCTCACTTGATGAGAGGAACATAAATTTGTCGTGATTAGTGTAACTTTCTCGACTTATTGTCGAAGTCATCTGTCAAAAATAGTGAATAATTCATCTTCTATCAACGTGCCCTATCTTAATTTCTAGAGTTTCCAGAAAACTACTCAACTTCACTGATAGTTTTATTGACAACGTGTAGAGGAGGCACAGAAAATGCTGTTGTTTGAAAAAAGAAAGAGAGAGAAAGGTGGCAAGGAAAAAACGGCTAGTCGAAACAACTAGCAGTGACTGCAGCAGTGAAATAGGGATGGGAATCGTTGTAAAACCTAGCAATTTGGGATAAACCATGTTCATGTAAATAGTTATTCAGAATTGAAGTTCAATAAATTCATTGGATAAACATTACAAACTGTAATAAAATTGATTCATTCTATTGAATACCTTGGCAAAAATCAATGGTATATGAATAGACTAGAAAGCTTTCAGAGGTATCTTGAATTCGGATATGCTCTTTTCTTCAATCCCTGGCTATGAGTTATTCTAACCGGCAATGGTTCCAAGGTCAAGGCCTAATTTGAGCGCAACCATCTATATGTTATAAATGGATTTCAATGCATGGCCCATACTTCAGAGATTTATCAACGCCTTGCTCTCTAGCAACTGCGAATAGAAAAATTATGACGACGCCACAAAATGCGGCTAACCAATATCCATGGACTCAATTTTGAAGGTAGCTTTTAATCGATTCAACCTTTTTATGGATCCTGATATATGCTGATGAGTAAAAGAACACCATGAATACATGGACTTAGAAAAACAGTTGCATGATAAAATCAATCTTTCTATGTAAATATGCCGCTTCCAATTTCTCGTATGAAATGGCAAATAGCTATCCACATTAAGTTCAAAAGAAAAATTAAGAAATCTGAAAATCTGCAAAAAAATCATTTTGGCAAACTTAACTAAAATTACTGAGGCCAATCCTAAAAAGGTTAAATTGCATGTGCAGATTAGGACATACAGAAAAAAAGGACTTAGTAATTAAAAAGAATAGAGCATCCTTGATAGTATTTTGTTAAAATAGCTAATTTAATACTACAAAGTGATTGCCTTCGAAATTTTTCAAAGTCTTATCGCATAAGCCACACTTAACGGCACGGCATTAGTGGTACACAGGTAAACCTATGAAAAATCGAAAATTCCATTCCATATCCAGGAATCGTTGAAATTATTGAAATTTCCGGAGTACTTTGGTTTATATAAGAAGTTTTCAAGGGCTATAAACAAATAAAAGGATTTGAGACTATAGTTATCTCTTTCCTCTCATTGGTACAACCCTACCATCAGATAGCTCTAGTGTTAATGATAACACAAATTTTGGAAGTAGTTATGAAAAGCAGAGCGATCACATAAGCACACTGAGGCTCTCATGATGCAAGACGTCTACTTTGTCTTTAAATAAGTTTTACCACCAGAGCAATAAACACCAAATTTATTAACCAGAAGCAAATAGAATAGCTTAATAACACTATTCAAAGTAAGCGCCTACAGCCTCAACACATCTGTGCTATCTCTCAGCAAAACAAATCAATACAACTTTGTGCAGAATTTGATTGAGCTTTCTTTTTGTACCAAATTTATTCGAACATGTCGCATTATGGCCGCCTCAACGAAGCCTCTAGCGGAATTTGCTACTTTACGAGTAGGAATAGGGATAACATTCACAGACCGTCTTCGAGAATATCAACCGTGCAAAGGCTCAGGTATTTCCGCCCAGACGAACAGCGTTACAGCTTTTTTCTGAGTTTCGCGCCGGCAATACCAATTTGATGGACCACTGCGCTCCGGACGTCCACGCGAGTTTACGGAGAGGGTGTCATTGAAGTAACTAAAGGGGGTTCGACTTTGACTATCGAGTGCTTGGCCGACGATTTTGGCTGTGATCATGCGACAATCAGCAGACTATTGAAGGTGCAAGAATGATTGATTTGATTTGTTGTTTGAGAAATGACAGAAATTTGTTCAGGCTAATAGCGCATGTTTTAAATAATGTTGTTAAACAATTTCAATTATTTTTGGCTGATGGAGCTGGCGTTTATCGCTCCAGGACCTAATATTGTTACACGTTTTTGTGATTAACTGCAGTTCTGACCGGTATTTTCACTGATTTACTTCATTTACTCCTCATATTATACCATTATAAATATGTGCTATTATTTTTTTGCCTTGTACCTGTCTCCTGATCATTTCTGGAAGATGTTAACGGGACAGGCTTCACACACACAACTTGGCCTCCCAAGGCTGAATAGATTTCGACACTGCAATACGTCAGTTCAGCTAAGAGTAAGTCAGTGACAGGACCGCCGTTCTGGCAACTGCATAGTCATTAGTTGATGTATGGTGACGGCCTGCCAAAAATCCAGCATTGCTATAGAGACGCCAGCATACGAAAATCTTCCCTGATCAACATACCACCTTGACCATTGGAAAGTCTACATAAACTGGGTCAAAAATCTTCAAAGAACAGTGTGGATCTCCTTTGATTTTGAATTATGTCTTATTGTTCAGTTATAATTAGCCAACATAGTAGAATTTTGTTATTCAACACGCGTTTGATTCAAGGAGTAAAGATGTTTTTTCTCTTCACTGTTAAACAACTGTGCTGTGAAAAGCACTATCACCCTTCCCCCCTCCCTCTCTTTTTCTGCTCAGTCAAAAGTAAGTATTCTTCCATGTCTGCTCAATGATCCAGACAAGCGCAGTTGGCACATTCAAGGATGCTGGGCCATTTGATAAATAGGATATCACAGGTAGATTCATCCTACACGTGTCGTTTTTTTTTTATCTTGTGATACAGTAGAGGGGCCGATTACTTCAAAGGGTCGTCAAATCATTAGACTGTTGATACACCGTGCTTGTTGTTGCTATGAACGATCTCATCGTCCTTTCATTATTATTTGAGCCAACTTGTCATGTGGTTTGGTAAAGGCTCTTGTGCAGCCCCCGTGTTTTATCCTTACAGACTCGTCAGTCGGGCAGACCCCGTCGTCCTTCGATCTTTTCATAGTCAGTTCTCTCGGGAGCTCTGCTCCCTCACAGAGAGTCATCGAAGACGAACGTTTCACACTCTATGTCGAGCGAAATTCTCACCTAACACAGACCGTTTGCGCACTCGATTGCTCTTTGGCTGGTATTTTTGTCATATTACACCTTTATTTCGAGTGCTTTACCAAGAACACGCTGAAATTTCAATAGATCCTTTCATTATTATTTGAGCCATCTTCTCACAAAGCCCTCACCAGACCACATGACCAGTTGGCTCAAATAATAATGGAAGGATCCATTAAAATTTGAGCGTGGTCTTGATAAAGCGCTCGAAATAAAGGTGCAATATGATAAGAATACCAGCCAAAGAGCAATCGAGTGCGCAAACGGTCTGTGTTAGGTGAGAATTTCGCTTGACATAGCGTGTAAAACGTTCGTCTTCAATGACTCTCTGTAAGGTAGCAGAGCTCCCGAGAGAACTGACCATGAAAAAGATCGGAAGACGACGGGTTCTGTCCGACTGACGAGTCTGTAGGAACGATACACGTGTATCGGGCTGTACGAGAGCCCTTACCAGGCCACATGACAAGCTGGCTCAAATAATAATGAAAGGATCTATTGAAATTTGAGCGTGGTCTTGATAAAGCACTCGAAATAAAGATCTCATCGTCGATGTGAAAACGTTGTGACCTATCAACCGTCAGATTAAATTAGGTGATAGCTCTTTCCAGAGTGGAGAGAGCCAGAGCCTTTCTCAGGTCATTAGCATGTTAGGCAATGACCGGCCTGTAGATCAGATAGATTTTACCACCTTGCAACTAGTAGCTACCAAGGTGGTGATTCCCGGTACGGTCTACTCTTAGCTGACTTCCTGGGGGAATCGTCGAATTCCTTATGAGCTAAAGACTTTCTGCTAAGGGATGAACCTTCCGCTGTACATCGTTGACCAACACCAAGGAACAGCTTTCAGCCATCCACAAAATATTATGTCAGATCTTAGGTGATGGCTTGGAGAGCATGTTTAGTCTAAATTTGCACGAAGAGAGAAGGTGTGACTTTATAAGAAATTTCAGCAAAGCCTTGAATGGTTTTAATTTTGAGGCAATAAGTGCATATATCAAAGTTCGATTCCCTTGGTCCTCCGGTCGGCAATCCAGCGAAGTTATAAATATTCTTCTCATTCTCTGCACTTTAGTAAAGTTTTTCACTCTTTGCATCTCAGTAATGTTTGCATTGTTGCTTACAGAGAAATGCAGGTTAATGTTCTCCACCTATCTAAGGGATTACCACGTTAGCGAATTAGTTAAAAAGGCTGTAAAACTAGCTGTTTTCGGCTCCTTTTCAAGCTCTCAACGCTTTTGCACTATCATAGAGTTGTCAGATAGGCTTGTCATTTCCTTTTTCAATGCCGTTATTGAGGTCATAGTTCAGAAAAAAAGACGAGAAAGGGAGAAATCCAGAAGCTGAATTTTCGCTGACTGAATCTATCGATTTTCTATACTTTTTTATCTGACGCTTAAATTAGTCCGATTATATAAGAACTTCAAGAGGAAGGAAAAGCCAGTTCAAAAATGGTTCAGTTCATATTATATGGTCTGTCTCGTCCTAGGTCTCACCAAAGTGACACACCGATCTAAGACAGCAACAATGGCTTTCATAAATTATCATGAATCATATTTGTGACCAAGACAGACTTGGATATCCCTCTCATTCGCTTTAGTGATCTTTTTTCACGTAGTTCAATACAAAAGTGCAAGTAGACAATACTGTAGAAGATACTAATGGGACTTTATCGATCATGCTCTTCGACAAAGGAAGAATAGGTGAAAGAGTTGAAGCCGAGAGATCTTAATTTTTTCAAAATGGCAGAATTAAAAGTGAAAAAGGCACGTTCCTAATCATTTTTCACACACTTCTCCTTTTGCCTTTGGAAAACTCTTATTGACATGCAGTCTGGAGTAACCATCACTTAAGGAATTTGATCCCAGGGATTGTAACCGCCCTCTTGGAAGAACACCCAAATGATGAGTGGACTTGTTTATAGCTAACGTCAACCATCTGCATCCGCTGATGGTAACAAGTTTTAATTCACGGAATGGGCCTTGGGTACGTTACCATACTTGAAGCAGACCACCACCACGGACGACAGTTGCGCGAGAGAGACGAATGGACGTTCTACTGGGGCACGCCTTACCAATTGGAGATGAGCCATCCAAGTAAGTAAGCAAGTAGGAAAAATGACAGAGTACAGTTTTTCGGAAAGTATCTTGATCAGTAGTTCTGTTCGCATATGATCACGTGACACATTCATCTGGTACTAATGCATAAATATATGCTGCGGATGGCATCTAGAACTCGTCAACAAAGGGAGTGTTTGACAATAACAATCAGGCAGCGGTTCGACGCCAGCTAAACCTTGGAGGATGTGGAATGCATTGAACTTTATTCAGCATTTAGAAAGAATTGAAGGCAAATCTAGCTGTGGAGCTTATCTGTATCAGTATCTAGTTGAGTGAAACAAGTGTCCGCTTCACTTTGTATAGTAAACCATATCTAGGCGTTGCACTATGCACTTCCAAACTATGAATAATAATGATAATAACAGTAATACTAGCATGGATATTATCGATAATAGTAGTAATAATAATGATAATAATAATAGCAACAATAATAATGATAGTAATAATAATAATAATAGTATTATTAATAATAATAATAATAATAATAATGAGAACACTTAAATATTTGTGTACTTGGACGATCCGTCTTCACGAATTGTGCGGATCCAGCACATTTTTCATTCATCTCTTTTTCTCGCTATTGTCGCTCAGGGTGATGGTCTGATTCGAGCATGGCGGCTAGCGCGAGTTTCTTACCGTGATCTGTAAAATATCGGCAGCTGCGGGTACAGCCGAACAATTTTACGTACAAACACAACAGCCTAACGCGCAGGTGGTCGCATTCTCTTCTGGAGACAAATTAAGATCCGAGCTGCGCAGGCCGGCTAGATGTAGTGCGAATTAGTTATAGAATGCGATTTGTATATCATCCGTGAGCGTTCGGTCGTCTTTTTCATTCCTACTTTCATTCTTTGAATTCGAGCTTAACACTATCTCCAAATCAACTGATAGGAATCTTGATCAAAGCATCCGCCGTGGAAAAGTAATTCCTTGGGAGCGATATCGTAAAGACCTGAAATAGCGTTTGCAAGGTAAAGTCAAGAATCCAAGGAAGATCAATCTGCACGGTCAGCAATAGACCAGCCTCAGTACCCCGCACACTAAGTTCTCCCGTCTATGGCGTCAGGTGATGAGACGACCGATGAGAGGTTAGAAAGTTGCGGAATACGCAGGACCATCTCTGGAACCGGATCTGCTAAACACTTAAACGACACTCCATGAAAATTGTTTTTTCACCCTGTACGTATAATTCGAGAACACTTCACGGTGACGCCGATAATGCACTATTTCACGCAGCAAGCCGCATAAAATTTCATGTGATTGTTATACAAGAGTCGTCGAAAATTAGGAAGACCGACATATGTCAACTAAACATCGGGACTCTCGTAATCCAAGAAGAAAAGGTCCGTCACAAAATGTTGGCGGCATGGGTTTCGCCGTTCACCCGCCCAATACCCAACTCGTTAACTCACATAAAATGCATTCACCCGGCTTGGCCATCCTTCTACAACAGTTAAAGCGCAACAGAAACATCAGTATCATCAACTTTTACTGATCAACTGTTAATAATAGTGATTTATTAACGATAATAATCATAACAGTAATAATAGTAATAATAATGACAATAATAATAATTATTACTATTTCATATATACCTAAGAGAATTGAGCGGTGAGCAAAAATACGACCTCAGATGGGAGTCGAACCGGTGTCTCATCCATACCGGGGACGCGTGCTACTACTATACCGCCTAGGCAATTCGTCCAGCACTCTATTCTGTTAAGTTCATTGGAAACATCGTACCACTGCGAAAATGCAGTCAAAAACATTGGAAATTGTAACAATTACATTTCACAATGGCTGTCAGCTCAACTGGGTTTATAAAACGAAATCGCAAACCCGACCAAACTTGTTAGAGGTTAGTGACTGATAGCAAACATAGAGATGTCGATTGGTGGAGCAAATGTACTTCGCTGTTGCAGTGGTAGCACGCTTCCCAGGTGTGGATGAAAAGCGGATTCGACTCCCGCTTGAGGTCGTTTTCTGCTCACCACTCAATTCTCTTGGGTGTATCCGAGACACTTTTGTTATTATTATTATTATTATTATTATTATTATTATTATTATTATTATTATTATTATTGTTATTATTATTATTATTATTATTATCAATACTATTATTATTATTATTGAGCATAACAATACAATAAAGTACTAATGTTAGTAGTAGTCATGATAATGATGGTGACAACTGAAATTCACCGTAATCATTTCTATGGAAATTACTTATAACACTGCCCACTTTAATAATGGTTTTAAGTTTTCCTTCATAGACATCTCGACATCTGAACTAAATGCGCTCGTTCTTGTTAGCGTTGATATTAATTGAAAGGAAACCTTTCACGGATCACACTTTAATCTCTTTGCATTCTTATATATCTCATAAAGGATTTTCAGTGCTATGGAATGGAAGAAAATTTTGGAAGGATTTCTTAAGTGATCAAAATTTAAAATATTGTTCACCCTGAAGAAACATTACCACTCAAGAGATTATACCCTTCTACCAATAATCCCTAACCAGCACAAAGATGATATATGGATATGGGATCGTCAAAAGCGCATTCTATTTCACATACCTGATGAAAAATCTTGCTGATACATTATTTGGTTGCGGCTCTTTGAATGATATTGATTATATATGTAGCTATCTTGGATATTTTATTTCTTTACACCACTGTAAAGAAGTTACTAGCAGTTCGACTTAGTTGTGATTACCGTAAAAGTCCTAGAAGCGGATCGATATTTCTGTCCCTACACTCAGCCACTGAAAAAATCACATTTCAGAGTTCGCACTTATCTTGTAGAAATCTCAGAGCAAAGTGATGAGTTTTCTTCTCATCCTTAGCACGGTACACTATGAGGTACTTACTCGAAATCGCATGAAACTGAATTATTAACACCTTTTAGACACTTTATAGATCCATCGTAACAGTGTTTTTTTCACTGTGCGGATCCCAGTACTTCCTGCATTCAAATCCCTTACTTGTCTTCTTCTTAAACGTCGTAGAATACTGGTTTAGCGAATCTCCGTGCAATCTCGAGTACAGTTTAGCTTTGGCGTTCCATAAAGCGCTGTTACTGACTGCTGGAGAGAATTTGACATGGAACTCAGCTTCACGTGCCACGCGACGAGCATCACAACCACTCGGCCACGGTGCCCGAAATAATAACAACCGCAAGAAATCAGTTTCTGAAGGGTTTGAGGCTTACGATCACAAACGATGTAGTTTCAACTTTTCCTTCAAGGTAAATCTCCTTTTTTCGCAAGAGGATGCCACATTGCGGTAGTTCTCTTTGCAATCCATTATTAGAGAGAACTATTCTGATCTTGTTCCTCTGTTAATCGCATAAAACTAAAAGTCACATGCATTATACTTTAATTTAATCAAGATGTGTGTATAGGGCTCACATTTTTGAACAGATTTTTGCTTCCAAAGACTAGTTGGAATTAGTACGTTTTTGTTCAGGTGAATATAAATGAGCTTCGAGCGCATTCATACATGAAGCATTCGTCCGAATGACGAACGAACGTACGTCGCCTGACATGAAATGAAGGAGAGCAATCAACTCCCTCGCGGCAACGAGCGAACTGAGTGTCCACCACATATACTCACTTGTTACCATAGCGATGATGCCATTGGTCAAAGTACTTTTATGTTGGCTTCTCACTATATTAATACTATAGTTACTACGGCGTGGTTGATTACTGACCACCTGAGCAGCTACTAAAATACTCTTTCATCGACAGTAAAGACGATTTTCATTTTTCTCGCCTCTCTTACAGTAATCATAGTTTTGTATTTCCGTACTATCAGCTACAATGTACTTAGTTTAATGCTTCAAGATCAGTGATATAACATATGTCGCTTTAGGGTACTGCAAAATATGACTGCTCACTTACTTATTTTGCTGGAATTTTTTTTGCTTTACAGCTTCCAGCAGTGACACGATATTACAAATATGTATTCAATAATATTAAGTGATATGCAAAACTCTGAACGTCGGACGGAAATCGGACCCACATCTCACTGCTTCCTGAGGTGGGTGCTGACCAACTGCACCACCCACGCTTCTGTTCTGTTAATACTCTTTCTGTGACACTTATCTTATTTTAAATTACAATTATTACAGCACTTATGTAGAGTGATGTACAAAACTTGCGTTGTAGCGTAGAATGAATGATGTGCAAAGTGGACGTCAGCAGTGCAACGGGTCAGAGCACGCGCTCCCGGATAGAGTAAGGTGTGGGATCGAGTCCCGCCTGACGCGAAAGTTTTGCACATCACTCTACATCACTGGGTATATTTGAAAGTGCATACAATTGCTAGAAGCGGTTAAATTAAAAGAATTTCATTTGATCAGTATTACAGCACTATTTATCCTACTAGAATTGATAATTCATTGAAAACTGCACCACTTCGAAATTCGAAGGTGAAATATATCACTACAAAAAAGTGTCTTACACAAAGTGCATTTGCATTTCAATTGGATATTTTTAAAAGCACCAAACTTTTCATTGAACTTTTCCACGGCCAAATGGTAATTGCACAAAGCCATTCGCAACAATCTGTTATATTTACAACTTCTTAAGTTGCTCAAAAAATTACGAAGCTGAAATACGTTTGCTCGAATTGAAAAAGGTATTTTCATTGATATACGGGTCATATGTCAGTCATGTAGTCGATAACCTGTCGCAACAGTGTTTATGAATAACTTATTTGTGCTTTATTGAATATTTTGCATCTGTATTCTCTTTCATAACACGCCACGGGAACTAATTGATCGTATATTGCAGCGAGTAGTAGAAAATTCGAGTTGGAGCGCATATTCAAATGCGTTTTCCAAGCTGAGAAGTTTTAATGTCATTACTATCATTAAATCCCTCAATAGCTAGACCAAAAAAGGAATTAAAGCCATTCCACTTAAAGGTTAATCGACAAGGTGACAGATGCGTTTCTGGTCTATAGTATTTGACAATACTTACTATTCCAATCGTATAATCTAGTTTGTGAAATTTCATCTTATAGTAATTCTTAAGACTGACTATCTATCAACCTCGGTATAGTTTGAATAACTCACTAATTTCATCTGCTAAAGGAGCGAATGTGGCGCAGTGGTTAGAGGTGCCCTGCGTCTCCACGAGGTCAATGGTTCGATCTCGCGCTCATGGTTCACCAAGTCATCCATTCCTCCGTAGTCGATAAATTGATAGCGGACTGGTTGCAGACTCGTCTACGAGGATAAGCAGCACTGACTCAATACAGTGGGAGGCCATCGCGAGTCATTGTAAAGGCCAGATATGAATTCAGTCACCTCAAACGAAGTTACAAATTGAATACGAATGTGTGACGCATCCCTCAGGAACTGATCAACGCCCGGAGTTTTGCTCTCTAACCTGTTTTTTATCTGTTTAACAGTTTCGAAGTATAAAAGTATTTGTTGAATATCAGTGATGTAGTACAATCATACAGTGTAGTAATGCAGCACAAACAATATAATCATTGTACAGTGGCTAACGTTTTGGCAAGGTTCATCTTCCTTGGAGTCGTTTAGATGTTTTGGGTTTTCCAGTTACTCAACAAAGACCAGCCGCTTAAAGTTACTCGACAAGTGAGGCTTGTCTTGTACTGCATCACTGATAATAAATATTGTTATCAACACCTCGGAACTGCTTACCAAAAAAAAAAAAATGTGAAGCTTCACAGAAGCATGTACGTACAAAATTTGACATTTCAATCAAAATAATATCTTGTATGGCACTTTTTAGCCCAGGAAATGCCGCCAGTTGTTTCACAATCTTTTTTCTGCTAGAAATCATAGTGTCTCCATTTCCCTATAGAATTGCTTAACCCTTTGGGAACTAGTGTTAATAGGTAGACAGCGTTGCGCCTTCGCCTGCGCTTAGTCCTAGTGGGCGGCATCTGCTTCTCTGTGTGAGAATGTCGTACCACCCGCGTCGGGAGCGCCTTCATTCTCACGATAAGAGGCGCCGCAGTTGTAGTAGCTGATTGAGACCATGAGAAAACTGAGAGCATGAGAAAACTGAGAGCGAAAAAACGGCAAATGAGACTATGCCCTGGATATGGACAACAAGATCTTGGGAAGAAGCCAGAGGCTATAACTCAAGGAAAATGGCAGGATTATGCGAATACAATTGCAAAACAAGGCTTATTTGGTAAAACTGATTTTGCAGATTGCAATAAAATGAAATTTTTAGATCGTTCTCAACGGTAGACATCATTCTTTGCTGCAATCTTTGTCATTTCACGTTCTCTACTTACTCCTCCCAGTCCACTATGCTTCCAAAATGATTTCCTGTACCTCGTCTAGATCTCATCACAATTAATTTCAATGAGACCCACGTTTAGGCGGGTTAAGAAAGCCCAACAGTGCGTATCCCTCCCTCCCTCCCTCCTCTCTGAGAGATCGTCAATATCTGGCTTTCACAGTGACTTGCGGTGATCTACCGATCTATGCAAGTCAGTACTGCTATTGACGCGCGCGGCGTGGGACGAAACATCCCACGTGGTCCTTAAAGGGTTGAATTTTTTCGCGGCGTTTGCTCGCACGGTGATATGCGTAACTGAACTTGCAGATGGAGCGCGTTATCTTCACAATGGTGTAGTTTCGTAGTGAATCAATCTTTTACTTTCACTATCAAGAAGGAAGATCATTGTTGGGACAATGGTGAAGCAATTATAAATCAATGGATTGTTTGACAAACATGATACCACACATTACATGTGGTGCCTCTCCAACGATAGTTCTCAACAGTGTATCGATTACTAGTGTACTTCAAAAACTGAGACTACTATGAATAGCTTTCTAAAGGGACTTAGATTTTTCCGTTGCCGAAGAGGGTTCTATGATCAGTATTTGGTAGAATATGATAGGATAGACCTCAATAAGGCTATCTGTGGTAGAAACAATCCCAGCGCTTTCGGAGCTCTTTTTTTGAACAAAAGAGTCACATCCTTACAAAAGTGACATATGTCTAGCTGCTACTGAACTTTTCATGCTAAGGTGATTATACTTACCCATATTTCATTTTTCATATCCTATGTGGAAATAAGTTCACTTTCTTACTTTGGAACTAAAAATTATCAAGTAATCAGTTACATTAACATTTCTTATTCCTCAGGTCGCAAATTACGACAGAGATTTTTCAAATTAAATATACTGTCATTCCATACGTTACCCAAAAGTCGCCAAGTCGATTGGAGTAATAAAAGGACAATTGAGAAGTTTCTTAAAATTGGAGCTACACAGTATATGTGTTATCAATTTATAGATCACTCTCCATAGTTTTCTAATTATTAGTATATTTTGAAAGCTAGGATCCTCATAGAACTTATGGAACAAGCTTTACTCTTTCGCTTTATGGGCATCCCACTCTTTATTATCCATCCACTAAACTATTAATGTTGGTCGCTGCAACCTTTGCCCTGGATTTAGATATACTGGCAATAGCGAGTTCTACGATTATGAGCACAGTGGTGTACAAAAACTTGACTCTTCTTGAATGAATTTTTTAGCTATATAGGAACGAAGATACAGATTTGATGTAGTTGAGCGGGCCGTTAGATCTACGCTCTACCGACGGTATCCCAAAACCACGTACTCGTGATTACCTTCATGTTTGCTGGAGTGGTGGATGCTGGACGGGGTGCCCAAATTTTACTTGAAAACAATCAACTAACAATTACGCAAAACATAAAAGATTGATGATGAAACCGTTTACTTCGTGGAAAATGATGCAGTCGCAGCAAATACCGGCTCTGAGGATAGTGATTTAGACGGTGAAAAACATCATAATTTAGCTAGAATTTCAAAAAGAATTAATCAAATAGCTCGCAAAAGCAAAACGTCTCGAATATGAAAAGAGCGTCGAGTTAGGTTGCCCGCTTACTCCAAAGACGTAATTCATACTATTCAATATGATCACTCAACATTCACCGTCTTCGGAGGTTCTCCCTCAGATGTGGTCTACTGCGAAGATTGTGAGTCATTTCAACTTTCCAAGTTCCGAAGGAAGGGCAATCTTCAGCACTGGAGCCAATGTCGTACTGTATTGTAAAAATTATATTTCTACTTAATCAGAAGATTACTGATGGAGAGATGATTGCTGAATGGTCAAAGAAGATGTCGTCACCCCGAACCGTGCCCTACTCTATGATAAGCAGTGGACAGGTGTTTGAGAAAGTGTAAAACTCACGTGCAAGAAATCAATCGGCTACGCTATGAAAGCCTTTTGAAACCAAGGTCAGTACTAAGATGTCCGCTTTTCATGTTGTCGCATGAATATGAGTAGTCTACTCAAAGAGCAGGAAGTACTATTTGTTGATGGTAAGGAGAAAAATTCTTGTAATAAGTAAATTGCTGACTAGTGTATGGGAAAGGATGATCTACTGACAAGTTTTCGGTTGGCGAGCAGTTTTTTAGTGGAAGTAATAATGAGTCAGGTCAAAAATATGTATCTGTTTTGACGATAGAGAACTAATTCCCAAATTAGTGGATGCGACCTTGACCAAGATTCACTCCAGCTGCCTACTAAAACCCTCTCCATATTAAGGCTTGACCAGTTGAACATTGTAGGAAATTTGTTTTTGATTTAGATTTCTATGAGACAAACATCAAAAATGTACATTAAGTGCTAAAGTATGTAGATTTTCAAGGACCTTCCAAACTGTAAACTTGGAATTTCTGGGACACATGAATATTTTTTGTGCTATAAATACGTCTCTCCGGAAAATAGTCTAAATTTTGGTAATGATAGAACATGTTAAAGATAGAATTTCTAATACGTGTTAGCAAATTGTTGTGAAGTTCAATGAACCGGTTATTCAGTTCAAAATCAAGATATAGTCCTCTTCCCAGTTAATCAAGCGGACTGAGAAGGCCTTTACAGATACCAAGCCGAGTACCTTGATTTCCATACTCCATGCTGTCGAAATGTCACTATAGTTTAATGAATAAGCTCTGCTTGGCCAAAAAACGGGAGTAGACACGAGTAGTAACGCTGAATGCGACTGCAATTTACACAATTCGAAGTGAAAAGTGGTGATTTTCGTTAACGGGTCGTAGAAAAGTTCTGTCGTAATGCCTAAAAGATTGGCTTTTTATACATGCGTTTTGTGCACATTTAAGCTCTCAAAAAGACTCGCAAGAATGACATATCGTTTCTTGCTTTCGTGGCTTATCCATAATTCTTCAAGCTGTATGGTGACGAAATTTGCGATGTTCGCACAGATCGGCGTTGGCTCAGGAAACCCGTCAGGAAGTAGGCTGAAGCACGAGATCATAAGTCAGCAGTAGCAAAATTGTCGAACTCCAGACATTCTCTTGCAAGACAACGCAAAACCTCGCACAGCAAACGCTTACGAAGAATGATTTGGCGGGCTTTGGCTGAGAGGTTTTGAGGTATCCACCTGACAGCTAGCACTTGGAGCCAAGAGACTACCGTTTATTCGTTTTGAGAGCACTTTCCAAGGAGCACGAAGCTCTAAAATGTTCCCGAAATTGAGCATAATCCTCAAATTCTCTCCCAATCGAGTGATAGCGAGTTTTACTGCCGCGGATCTGTATGCTGCTGGATATGACTGAACTGTGTTGATGTGGAAGGAGAATACTTCAACTGTTAATTTGCCTCTTGCTTGAACTTAATTGATGTACGTATAAATTTTTTAATGCATTCTGGAAATACAATAGGACTTTTTCAACAACCTATTATAACTGGACATTCTTTCGACTAAAAACAACTTTGTGAACAGTAGTATTCGATCGATTTGTAACGAGAAAGTTTGCTTCACGCCAAAATTCAATTGTATATATCTAAAAATATACTGTGAAGTTGAAAAAATGAATTCTCACTGCATAATATTTTTTTTTGTTATTTGAGTACTACGGAAGTTTTTACACAAATCAATCTTAGTATTGAAAGCAGCACTTTTCAAGCTATCGAATGTGTATATAAATGTGAAATACAGAATAAAATTATATGTTCCAGCTGGAAATGTGTTCCCCTTCACAGCGATCTGGTCAACCCTTTAAAACAAGGGAAAAAAGGAAAGACAAGTGTTTTTTTTACCAAGGAAATCTCTGAAAAAGTCTCTTTTGTGATATTATGCCATTTAATAATAATGATGTCTTCTCAGAGCCTTAACTTACCTAACAGTTTCCTTATTTCTGTAACAGGTGCCTTAATACCATTCTGAAGTGAGATGCGATGCTGCAATTACAGTATTGAGCCAGGGGTGCGTGTAGCGGTATGTGGTAGATCGGGCGAACGGGTTAATCAAAGTTCTGTGGCGTACCTCTTGTACTTGATATTCGAATTCCTAATGGATAGTCTTTGCATGTTACATTCACTTTCTTTCGATCTGCATAAATCCTTCAGCACTCATTTTGACCGTAATCAGATTGTCGTCGATAATCAGGCTAATATTTTCTCTCCAACTCAGGTTAATGTACAGTTAAATGCTTTTTTACAGGTTATGTACAGTTTAGGAATGGTATTCATATCAATATCTTTATGCACAGCTCATGAACGACGTCTTAGAAGACAAATTCTACCTTCCCAAAATATTCAGGTTAATTTATATGTTCATTTTACATTATTTCTGTTGCGAATTTCAACAGTTAAGGATGATCTTCGTGAATTTTACACTACTATCAATAAAATTATTAATGTTTCAGGTCTATTCTTTGCAATCTAATGTACTATTCGATAAGTATGTAACTGTAGTGTCGTCCAATTCTCGTATAGATTTGACAGAGAAGTGCGTTAATCAGTATAAAGATTATATTCTCTGTAGCTCTTTTAAGATTTTTTAATATTCATTTAAATTTCTTATTTAATATTTTTCTTTTTATAATATTTTATATTTATTACATTTATTATTATATTTATTATTTATTATATTTATTATTTATTTTTCATAATACTTCTTAATAATTATTTAATATTTCGCTTGTATTTGTACGCTGTTAACATCTTTTACAATTATTTCACGCTTCTGTTCTTGATCAAGTGGAAATTAGAACTGATACGTATTCGGGTTTTTTTCCGTCGTCGGAAGGGGCATTTAAAGAAACATTGTTGTACAAAACCTTTCCACTAGACTCTTAATGACTATTCAAAACCTTGAATCAGCTTAAATCGTGGAGAATTCAAAAATCTACACGTTTTTTCGAAAGGTCTTCCTACAGAGCTGAAGCACTACAGATGAAATTGTGTTTCGCTCGCATCGCGCGTATTTCCAGCAGGGCAGAGCTTTCCCCTAGATTCGTACGAAAATTTCAAAAATTTACTTGTTTTTTGGGAAGATGCTTTTTGGGAAGATCTTTGAGATAGCAGTGTAGCAAAAAATAAATAAAATTGTCTTTCACACACATTGCGCGTTATAGTGAGTATTGTTCGCAGGACGCTCTAGTAACCGTTCGATATTGTGAGTCTCGAAAATTCAAAAGTTACTTTATTTTGAAAAAGTTTTTTTTTACATCACTGTAGCAGATAAAATAACAGCTTGCTTCACACGCTTGGAGCTTTATCGCGTGCACTTTCATAATAATTGGCTGGTGCAAAGTAATGATAGTTCATGCATTGCTCAAATGCGCCGTTCGATACTGAAGTGAATTTTTGAATAAATATGGTTATATCATACATCATTTTGAAACGAATTTTTTTCTACGTTTTGTTGCTAACGAAGTTCCACTTGCTATTTATTTGATGTTAGTTTGAGACTTTGGAAAAAATGTTAGTTGGTGCAAAACTTACGGGAGTTTAGACCGTGAATTAAAATTGAGTCGTAAAGCTGCAGAGACAACTAGCAGAATCGATAGCACGTTTGGCCTAAAGATTGACTAGAGAAACTACTGTGCAGCGGTGGTTCAAGAGGTTTCGTAAAGGCGACACATTTCATCAACGCATAAACAGCAAATACTTTTTACCAACCTCGTCAGAGTCATAAGAAAAGCAATCATTCGAAGCTAATGTTTTTAAGACTACACGAAATGCTGTAAAAAGTCAGTGCCCAAGCAATCCACTGTCGATTACCATGACGAACAAATTGTCAAAGAAAGGTTGGTGTATAAGTAATGACGGTTCCTTACGGCCAGTCGACAGTCAAATGTCGCACGATAAACTACGCTAAAAGTTTAACGAACTGAGCTGCGAAGTTTACTCATTTTCTATATTAGCCGAATCTCGTATCGACGGACTACTATTTCAAGCATCTCGACAGCTTCATACAAAGAAAACACCTCCGCAATTAACAAGATGCAAAAAAGCTTTTTAAGAGTTTGACAAATCTCGAGACACTGGTTTTTAAGTTACAGAAATAGGCGAACTCATTTTTTTGTCGCAAGATATGCCAATCGCACTGGTTTTCGTTTTGGTTGATAAAGGCGTTTTTGAGCCCACTTATAATGATTTAGAAATCGCGCCAAAACCGTTATTACTTTTGCACCAAATTAATATTTCAGACTTCTTTTTGATTCGTACAGATTTCTACGTTTTTTGTTCTGTAATTTTACAAAACTCCGTTCTATTGTTCTTTGAGCTCAAAATATTCACTTTCCTTTCAGATTTCCAAACAAAACCCACTTATAATCTGAGCTTAAGCAACCTAAGCTTATGCATGAAAAGCATATGAACTTGTAGAAGAAATTTCAAAGTGCCGCGTCATGTTTCAGGCGGAGAAAAAACAAGTCAACTACTAAAAATTGCGCATCACTTGTGAATCGCTCACGCACTTTGGCGACAAGCATTGAGTGCATGTTTAAAGCTCGATCTTTTTACTGTACTTGCATCAGTGGAGTAGACCGGTCTTTTTAGAAGGCAAGCACACTATTAAAATCGACGAAATCTATGCTATCGCACGATAGTCCAAGTGAGGAGCTCAATCCTGAGAGAAATAAGCGCGATAACGAGCAGCGCTTAAGAGGCACAATTTTATTTCCACTGCTACAGATCTGTAGAAAAGTCTTCTCAAAAGGTAAGTAGATTTCTGAGTTCTCCGAATTCCTTTCAAATGACTTGCAATAATCTAGTGGGAAGTCTTTGTCTAACAAAAGAGGCCCGTTAAAAGAACCCTTTCCGATAGCAGAAAAGTACCCTAATCGATTTTTAATTTCAATTTAATTCAATGTGAATTTACAGAGATATTAATGGGTCAGTCTGGTCAGCTCATTCTTTAATAAATTTCGATTCTTATGATACATTTGTGAATTATTCTGCCCAAATGGCTGAATCGTATTTAAGCATAAAAAATACTGCCAATGTATACGCTCAAGGAAATGATGCTAATGTAAGTTTATCATAGGCTGTCTAATCAAATTGATTTATTTTTGTTTACCTCTTTTGTTTTGCAGACTGCTTCCTCACCAAATTCTTTGGTTTAAGGAAGAAAACTTTAGAAGACTTAACGGAACGTTTTTGAGAAGTTGCAATATTAAAGTGATAGTGATTATGATATTTAAACTTCTAAATTGTCCTCTATCTTTTGTGTCAAATACCGACTAATTTAAATTGTTGATTGATTATTTCAATTAATTAAAAGTTTTTACCCCTACACTTATATTGTCTTTTATTCACTTTATTACACCCTATAACGTCCTATCACTAGTGTTATTATTATTTTATTAGTGATCATCAGTTAGTTTATTAGTGAATATTTAGTTTTCAATGCGAACAAATCGAACTCAGGACGGTCATTCACATATTATACACGATCTAATTGGTAATACTAATATTTCCGTTAGTGATACAGATTTTCGCATACAGGTAACAAGATTTGGAAATCCTGAAATAGTCTATCACACTTGTTATAAGATTTCATAGAATACAAACCTCATACAGTTGCCATCTGCGTAAGAGTTTTTTCTCCATAGACCCTGAAACACCATAAACCAAGGAGAAAATTGATAGTTATCATCATTGAACCTGTTTTTTTTTTATCGCTTACGCTCAGCATATCGTCATCGTTGTCGTTGTTGTTTTTTTTACAACACTAGTGTTGTTTCAAACTCCTAATGAAAACAAAGCAGTTCAGCAGAAAAAAAAGTAAGTAGATGCGCTACCGAAAAATTTTCAGAGAGATTTCTTCAACATTTTCTGGTTCGCCGTTGAGAAGGAAAGATGCTTGGTTCCTAATTTTTCGTTTTACGAGGGAAATAACTCAAAGATATTCTACCATAATGAAGATATTTCAATAACTTAGGCAGCTCTACTGCTGTTTAACTTTGATTCACACCAATTTCGCAACTACTGCTTTTATTTTTCCGCTGTATGCAAGTTTTTCGGGTTTTTTAACCACTGCTTATCATTCAGGCAATGAATGGTGAATGCGCTGGAGTGGAAATAGATACCCTAATTGTAGATCGAGAAAAAGCTATGGCTTTCACAATGAGGTCTTTGAATAATGAAAAGCGTGAACTGATTATGATTGGTCAGTGATTGAATCATCGGTATAGATTTCCTTTTATTATCGTCGGGAGAGTATGATTTACATTTCTAATTTCAGCCGCAACGTCTTTCTACAGTATTCGCATTTGTGTGGTAAATGCAGCAATATTTGTAGAATTTTCGAGCAAAATTCTGCAAATTACTGACGACTACAACTTAATAAATGTCTTTACTGATAATTATACAATTACTGCCAAGATGAATATGTCTATGTATGACGTAAGAAGTTTCACAGACTTTTTCTTGGTGTTTTTCAAGTTTCTGACATCTTTGGAGTACATTCCGATTAGTATTGTCATTTTTTTCGTGTTTTTTTTTCTTAAATCATATCTGGCTAGTGCTTTGACAATTTTACGACTTCTGAAGAGAGTATCAGTTTGATCAGAAGTTTACATTTGTAGCTCCTATTTACAAAGGACCAGATTTTAATTCGATGTCCAGCCGAAAACATTATGCTACGTATATCATCATCTGGTGTAAACGTTTATATGGATCAACTTTCCAGGTCAGGCTATAATTTAGTTCCTTTTTCATTTGATTTGAGCTACTTTTTTGTAAAGCTAAGAGAGAAATTCAATGCCACTATGATTATTAATTTTTACTACAATCTGGGGCGCATGAGGCGCAGTGGTTAGAGGTGCTCTGCGTCACACACAAGGCCAATGGTTCGATCTCCGCTCATGGCTCACCAAGCCATCCATCCCATAACACTGGTACTAGACTGGTCTCAGCTAGTCTGGGAGATTAAGCAGCACTGACTCGATAGACGAAGGCCACCGCGAGTCAGTGTAAAGGCCAGATGTGCATTCACTCACCTCAAACGAAGTTAAAAATTGAAGACGAAGCTGGCTCAACCCTCAAGGATTAATCAACGCCAAGAGCATTATCCCTCATTCTTTTTTACCTGCAATCTGGTAGCACTGTTTATGGAGTTTATATCATGGAACCGGACGATCTCGAGTGAACATTATCAGGCTTAATCTCTATCGAACTGGCCGCACAGGTATTGTAAAAAGTTTTCATGCGCTTGGAAAAAATGTGATAATATGTACATAAAAGGGTGCAGGCAGTATAATTATTGAAGGGCGCTTTGAAATATACTCATGGTCGATGAATTATCGCGCCCATCGGGTTCACCGATCTCTCCATCATGGCGGAATTGGTCGACAATGAAAAATTTTTCTGAGGGAAGTCGCACATTGAACGTATGCTTGCTTGACCGGAGAAAGTTATGGTATGGGCGAATATGTTTTCAATCATCTTTATGATGCTACGAATTGAGTCGAATGCATACGTAGTTCTCAGTGGTGGATCAAAGCCTAACGCCTAATACTGTATCCCTCTCGTATGTAAAAAAGGCAATGAAGGCATGAAAAGTAATGCTTATAGGTAAAAAGAAATGTATGCACCATTGTCTGAGGTGTTTCAGGTTACAGATCGATCGGGGAGGAGGTGAAATATCGCTCGGAGATAACGTCATAAATGCCGAACTTATAGAGGTATAAGATTTTTCTTTCAGATTTTGATTGCGTTGAAGGCAGTAACATGTTTGTTTCGCGAGAGCTTTTGACTTGTGGATATATATGTATATATCGATTATTATACATGATTGATTATGAAATTTTAGGTAACGTCGCTTAGCTGCGAAGTGAGTCTGTCCAGTACTGGTCTAGTGACAGCAAATACAGTTAATTCAGAAATAGTTGTCCAGACTCCGGTGCAAAATGTACGCTTTATCAAATTTTCTTCTCGGCCCTGCAAGCTTTTTTTATGCTTTGCATTTTTGCTATTGTAACAGTTTCTTACTTTATGTAAATTTCTCGTCGTATCTCAGAAAATTGAAGTTGTGCGCTTTTGCTTGCTTATCAAACTGTATTTAATTATTTTGAAGAAAAAGGTGGATAACTATAATTTGCTTTCGACATCGCTGTAATGCCGCTCTTCTTTTTCATAGCTAGTGTGAGCTCCTATAAAACGATATATGACTCGTGGACAGACTCCTAGTATCAGTCCGAGCTCTAAAATAAATTCCTCAAGATATTTAGGTTCGCATGACATCAGCGCATCATGTAATCCGTGTCAAAGGCGGAATACCACATTTTATTACGAATTCCGGTAAAGTATGCATTGAAGTAAAATCGGCTCACGGACTACCACACATCGATGGGCTACTACCGCAATTTGTAATGCCGCCCGATCAGTTTGCAAATATTGGTCCTAAGCAAGGTACTTCAATTTCTAGCAATATGAAAAATAGTGCACTTCACAACTTTACTATTGAATCAAGGGAAAAGCACGAGCTACCGAATAGAGTAAGGTGCGAGTTCGAGTCTCGCATGACGCAAAATTTTGCACATCACTCTACGTCCCTGCGTATATCTATAACATTATACCACCGCTTATAGCGGTTAGATAAAAAAGCATCCTATTTCATTTCCTTCTTTTGATTGTTTCTATTTTGGTTATCTATGACTGAGTATTCTAAACCTAGCGCTGAGAGGTTTTTTCAGTTTTTGTCTCCGTTTTTGTTGTTTCACGCTAGCATGTAGGTATTTCAGCCGCTCTTCTTACCACTCAGCGTCCATCTTCAACTGATTCGTCGTTGTTGCATGTTGGACTTCTTGATGGCGCTTTCCTCCAGTTCAATGAGACAGACCGTTGTGTTCTATGTATCAATCAGACCGCAAACGTTTCCACCACAAGACTTCCGACAAAAATAGTTCCTACATTTCCTCCGTATTTAAGCTACAGCAATAATGACGTTTCTATATTTCCAACACTTATTTCAAATTTAACTGCTCTTACTACGATTGAAACGGATTCAAGCAGTATGTCGTCAAGCACCGAGACAGGTTCTTCATATTCTGACTCTGCGGTGTTTTCGACAGTGGCTACTCAGCCAACCTTCACTACAACAACTACAGCAGAAAATGTTAATATTTTCTATCCTACGACTACTTTACCAACAACAGTTAGCGTAGGATTTAGCGCAACAGTTAGCGCAACAGTTCGATTATTCACTGAAAGCAGTCAGTCGACTCATACACCTGATCAGTTCGTGATTGGACAGTACGGAGATATAATGAGCACAGTAGAATCCAGCGAGTCAGGTTTGTTCAATAAAGTCGTGGTACTTTCTTTTAAAGCATCGTACTATTTCCAACATACCAGTTATGACTGCGTAATATTAATTTAGTATGAAATTTCAGCATTGGTGACACTTTTCATTTGGAGTGTCTCCTCAATAGATTACTAAAATCCTTTATATTTTTGAAAATTCACAATTATATATTCAATAGTACTTTTGCTTGTTTGGTTTTTTCGAAAATACTATAAGCTAGCTGTCAGTGCAATCATTTCAATCTCTGCACTCTGATACCGACTCAAAAAACTCACACTGATTGTGTTGAAAATATTGAACTAACATTAGTTCTTTTTTTTTGAGGAAAAAGGATTCGTTCTCTTTCACTCTCTCCCTCTGCCGAATCTGAACTTACGTTTTTCTTCAAAAATCACATTTATAGCTCTTGCAGAAGTTTTAAACTACCAGAGATTTATGTCAAAAATATTCATCAAATAAGTTATCGATTACAATTACAACAACCTTCATCTAGTTGTTACAACGAAAACACAACATAATGTGAAAAATCAATTTCATAACCGACATACCAACAATGATTACCGAATTTTTTTTTCCAGCAGAACAGCTTTATACTGTAACTACTATTCCTACTGAATTACATGAAATGTTGTCGACTGCCTCAGTGACCACGACCAGTCTATCTCGAACTGATGATTTTCTTACTCCTGACACTATGTCGAGATCGGACATCTCATTGAATGAAAACAATTCTTCAAGCGCAACCAAGGATGACTTTCAACCACTGCCAAGCAGTCTTTCCCTAACTGATTCCGATCAGAGTTTTAACGTCTCACTTGACAGAAATGGCTCATGGGAAACAGAAACATTATTTCCCGTACTACCATCGACACTATCGCAAACGTTAGTTGATCTTTCAACTCTAATGTCTATTCAAGTTTTGTTAATAAAATAATGACCATTAATTCTTTACCAGTTCTTATATAATATCCTGCTGATTAATCACAGTATCGATTAAACGTACTGTGAATTCGTTTCGATAAATTCATGACCTGTTTTCTGAAACTGAAACAGTCATTATGACTTCAATCCGCAGAATAGCTTTACCAATCAAAGCACACACCATTCTGCTGCTTCATGCTGACTTATCAACCATTTATTTCATCAATTTGGCTATTCTAAAAAGGTGAACATTGTGACTGATCTGTGGTAGAAAACAATCAAATTAACTTGACCAAATGGGCGACGATTTGAGCGCATTGTTATTGCTCTATTCTGCTACAAAGCTATATTGCAACAATTTCTCGTTTTTTGAGATTTTTCGATAGTTTAATGATAATAATGATATTAAGCTGCTCCTGAGACACTTCGTGCGAATATGAATAATTGTCGTGAAAACGATTTATTTCAGAAAGCCGTCAGTATTGGTTCTGAAGATGAAGATGCCATCTAAAATGGATTTTAAGTCGTTTGATCTTACTAGAAACTTGACGTCATCACTAAGTGAAGTGGTCCGACAGTCCATGTTGCGAGTAAAACGAGGAAAGCGCTCGTTACCAGAACGTTTTCTTCGTGATTACCTTGTCAAGGTCTGAAAATCTTCACTATCTTATCTGAACATTACTTTGAACTGGAATAAAAGATCACTCCCAAAAGAAGCCATTTTTTGAGTCTTTTTCAAATTCATCCTCCACCGTCACTTTTGTTTTTGCGCGTTCATATGCGTGCCGCAGCAATCAAATTTATCAGTGTTACTATTCATTTAGACAGAGCATTAACTGAAACAGTACTACTACTACAACAGTTTCCAGAATTTTCTGCTCTTCTTCACTAGTAATGAGGATTCGTAAAGATTTTCGATTAGTCAAGCTCTTTAGTGAGATTTCCTACTCGTTTTTCTCTTATAGGTTCATCGGATCGAACGGATTGGAAATTCAATGAATGTCATATTTTCCATCAATGAGACTGATGTTGATTCGAGAATTCTGGAAGATGATCTCTATTCACTTGATTTCAACTATCTTACACGTTTCTTAGCATTTCCCGTAAGTGCATTCAAATTTTGTTCTTCATCTTTTCTCTTCCTTTTTTTCCAGACTAAACATTTTCATTCATTTTATTCAAGGTCTTGTCAACTATAACACGGACTCATACAAATAGCCATCTTAATTTTGTTATTATTGGTATTCTATCATTTTCGTTATCGATTGCTTTTCTTTGCATTCTTTTTCGATCAGTACTGAAAGAATTAGCGAAAATGGTACGTTTTAAAGTCAACTGTATTTATTTTAGGAGAAAAAGAATTGTCTTTCTGTATGTATAGTATTTTGTGGGTATGTATGAATGCTAAAGAAAAAACGTTCAATCATACATTGAAATTGTCTAGCAATATAATGACTATAATTTTTAAGCATAACAAATGCAATTAATATTAATCGATTTTTAGTTCTTAGTCAAAATCAATCGTTGTTTCTCAGTATGTCGACAACCCGAACGAGTTACCAGTATTACAATTGTGACTGATGAAACTTTCACACCATAAACTATTGGAATTTTCTAACTATTTCGTTATGTTCCTTGTTTCTGATTATGTATATATTTTTATAGGTAAGATATTTTATCTAATTGAACAGGTTGTAATGGATTTTCTCGATCTACCTTCCTTTTTCACTGCCACTATGATCTCGCCATCAAATATCATTTGAACGACATGTTTTTCTGTTTTATTCAATGTTTCTAAGGCCTATATTTATTACTATGTGTCTTTATAGGATAATTGTCATATCTAAGCTGTCTTTTTTACTCACTGTTTACTGCTCTACCTTTCTTGTCGAGATTACTATTTTATTACTCACTGTTTACTCTTCTACCTTTCTTATCGAGATTACTGGCACTAATCTGTCGACCATAGTTACTTCTAAGAATATCACTATTTTATTGAAATTCAATATTTTAGTTCAACAGTTTTTTTAGACAGCCGAAAGCACTACTAAGACACGACATTTTTTTCAGTCATAGAAGTAACAAATCGAAACGACAGTATAAATATTTCCGTCACGTTTTTTCATAGCAAAAAAAAATTGTTCTTGGTTGAAAGACGCACAATTGCTCATACGTGAAAGAACGCACGTGAATAGATATGTATCTTATAGAGGAGCAAATAAAACTAAAATGTAATTTAATACTATTCTGTTCCTTCTATGTGGCATAATTACGTACAATCCGATGTCCCAATAGAAAGCTATGCGTGAGTTATACTGAGATTTTCAGTCAATACGTATACTTTGTGCATTGAAATCTGGTCTCTACTGATAAAAAGGATAAAGCTCTCGGCGTTGATCAATCCCTGAGGGATGCGCCATGCATTCGACTTCAATTTTTAACTTCGTTTGAGGTGATTGAATGCACATCTGGCCTTTACAATGACTCGCGGTGGCCTCCCGCTGGACCGAGTCAGTGCTGCTTATCCTCCCAGACAAGTCTGAGACCTGTCTGGTACCAATTGACCGACCCCGGAGGGATGGATGGCTTGGTGAGCCATGAGCGCGAGATCGAATTAGTGACCACGTGTGCGACGCAGGGCACCTCTAACCACTGCGACACATGCGCTCCTCTACTGATACTCCTATGAAATTTTTTACAAGGACCAGTATCACATTTCAAGAACGAGTCGAAGATTTTGAGTGTTGTTGCAATAACTTTATTAGATATTTGTCTTTCATGAACTTAGTAGAAAATTGATCCGGTCAAATCTTCTGTCAATTTGGAGAGTAGTCAGTTATGGCCGTTTTTCATATGTTGACAGAGAGTTTTGGAGAATTGGTTCAAACATCCATCTTGCTTCGTGGCAACATACTTATAATGTACATACATCATTAACCACTTAATCACCGCCCCCATCTCACTCTCATAAACATGAACACAAAAAACGGCTAAACATCTTATACAATTTACAACACCATTCAAATTGCCCCATTCGTTCGCGTAGAGGTAGTAACAGCATTCCTCGATCTAATCATAGAAATCGGTTGAATTTTTTGCGGCACTTCGAGCATGATGGAATACTTTTCACGCCATCAAGTAAAGTAACAACAGTATACCAAGTGAGTTCGAAAAAAGTTCTCCTGTAACTAGTCTATTGAAGTGAGAAAACTGTAAACGAGCAGAGAAAAGCACATCTGCTCAGAATTTCCAAGACATCAGAAGGCATTTAATCTAAACGTATTCCATTCGTGATCTGGTCCATCTTAGCTTATTATGTTCCGTAACGATGTTTTATGATAGCACGTTCCAATCTCATCGTACTAGAATCACGTGTTTCACTGTAATGTACGTGAAAAGAATTATAGAGGAGTACAGTAACCAAGTACAATTTCTTAAGTGTCAACCAATTTTGTGCATGCTAAAATTCGCTATTGTTTTGAAAATGCGAAGTTTTACAATGAAAATATCAATGTAATCAGAAAATCCTTAATTCCATGGGAGTCATGACCTCATTATTTTCATATTGATGGTCGAATTGGCAGAGTTATCAGACGAGGATAAGTGGAAACGCGTAAGAGTATCTCTAGTACTTACAACTCTGCTTATTAATCGACTAAAGATCTTTATACGCTTTGAGAGCTGTGAAGAAATGCTGCCATTTTATACGGCCTTAATTAAGTATCTCCATAGGTGTTCTATATCTACAATCGATGCTGAGTAAAGAGCTCTTGATAAGCAATCTTCTAATTGAGATAAATGAGTTGCAATGAGCCATGAATATGAAGTGATAAATGTACTTTTCATCAGTAGAGTTTCCATAGACAGGTATGACCATGTGCTATGCTGAACGTCAACATGCTGTTACTCTCTTGAAACAGGCAATAGGCAATAAAACTTTCATTAAAACTCGGCACGGCACATCTCAAAAATTCAATCTTTTCACCTTTCTGTCATAGAAGAGTCCTGTCAATGCAGTCAACTATCGCAATATTATGATAGTGATGACATAATCAATCATCCATCTAAGAGCATAATGATCAGTAAACCACCAGTCACTGCGCAGTTTCACGCCTGTTACGCGCTCTTTTCAATGTAAATTTCACAAATAGAGTGATGCTAGTGAGAATCTTGTGTAGCGTACTTTGGCGAAAACGATGGTGATGGCGACGTTAGCGGTGACGGCGATGAGTGTGGCGGTAACGGAGTAGCGCTATCAAACTACGATAATGATGATGATGATGATGAGAGCGATACGTGCGACGGACTGGAGACGGCGACGGTGTTGACGGACGATGCAATGTAGCGATCAACTCGGTTCACATTACACATTGCGCCGTGTCTCGATCATCGAGGGTTAGCGTTTGATGCAATAGACGTTGACGAAGACGAAGATGAAGACACTGGCGACGGACAGGGGGGTGCGCATCGGGACGAGCACATTCCGGCGGTGGTCCATACATCACCATTTCACGGTCAACCTCATTGCGACCGATCGGGCATTACGGTGCGTTGCGCTGTGTTCTCGTGCTCTCATCATATGGTCTCTTCCAACCCGAATCCTAAACGCATCTTACCTACCTCCTTGTCTCTCTTATCTCTCTTCATTTCTTCTCCTCGTTACGTTTTCCCATCTCTCCCAATTTGTAACTGCGGCGATTTGCCGTCGCTAAACCACACACGCACACACACACCTACACATACACACATACACACATACATACACACACACACACACGCACATACACACATCACCATCACCAGCATCGTCGTCGTATCATATTGTCGTCGCTCATTGCCAATTCTTGTATTTTATATTGCGCCCAGATCCTGCACCCAAGTGTTGTTATCAAATTATCATCAAACTGTCAAGTGATTTACATTAAAAACTCCCATGTTATCACACATTCAGAATACAAAAAAGCTGAACCAACGTAGAATCTCAAACGGTAGAAAAATTATTCCGGGCAGTCGCGGGATCGGTGAAGCACCTCAGATGCGTAAACATTCATTTCTTGCTGCGTGAACTGAGTGAAAACTTTCTTTGTTTGTACAGAGCAATGGTATGAGCTGCCATCCACGTACACCTTTCACAATGCCCAAATTTATGTTGTTCAAATACAATAAAAATTTCGTTCGACATCAAGCACGCCCTGTTCCGAAACCGACGTCTTTTCAAAACCATTTTTAACCCACCAACACCAGCACATACATCCAAACATTCGCATATACACGTATATCAACAAGCGCTAACGCATGTACACACATCTATTTAATATTTATACACAACATCAACAAATACACACACATACACACAAAAATTCGCATCATACAAATATACACACATTATTTGTTATTATGCGTTTATTGATATATTTCTGTTTTTGGTAATCGCTTTTTGTAACAGTATTTTTCAAGTTATCACAAGTTTCCGTCAGTCTAATACTTTAGATTGTTACAAATCCAGGATTTCAATATCAACGATGCGTGTTAGTCAGGGTTCGACAGAGTTTTACGGTAAGTCACATCAGTTTCATATTGAATGAAAACTCCATTTCCAGTGTTCATATTCAGTATCTATTTATATAAACAAGTTTTTTCGAACATACACTTCCTACTGATCCGTACAGTATCGATAAAATGATGACAAGAGAGCATAATATCAACGAAGTGCCATTCAACTAGTGATCCGTATCATGACTTTTTCGCAAAAGAGTACGTCGATTATTGTTATAGCTTTTTTCTCTTATTTCTATATGTTTATTAGAATGTTTTCTGCACTATTCATGTAACCGCTTCACAAGAAAACCGACACTATCACTGCGGCAGTACATGATGTCACTTTCAGATCTATTCATCATATTATGGATTCTCATCAGATTCATATGAATGCTAGCGTTTGTTCGTTGGCAGCCACTAAGAAGTTTTACGAAAACGATCACGCTACATTTGAATGTAACTCATCATCACTGTGCGATTTGCCATACAGTAATCCAATGAACGCCTTACTGTATGACTTACCACCAGTAAGTCGTAACTCATCTGAAAAATGAGAATTATCCTTTCAAGTTCAAACTTAGCCTCAACTTTGTATCGATCACTTAGTCAATTGTATTTTGAGATTTTAAAAGGTAATAATGCGTGTGAAAGTATCAGTATCCTCTCACTTCGAACTTAACTAAATATTAACCGCTGAAATATTTTCACAGCTGTCATTTTCGTTCAGACGTTACAATAACACCAACACCATTCTACTAGTCCTATATGAGAAAAATTTCAATTTCAATTATTTTCTTCGAATAGTAATAACATTTTGATTAGCATTTTGATCCAAAATCAATGAATACGCTCTGCGACTTTCAACGAATAACGTATCATGTTGCACATATGGAAACATGATGGTTACAGTTAGGAAATTTCTCACCCGTTACTGCTAAAGAACTAAATATCATTCAAAGGTTCCGTAGATTTTGACGTAGATTTTTAGCGCTTTCTTTTTTTTTCTCGTTTTTTTCATCTCTTATCCTAATTGCGTTGTTTGATTCACAGATGCGAATGTATCCGTCGTCATCACGAAGTGAATTCGAAGTTAGTAGTACATCATCACAACTGCCAACGGTGTTTTCGATACCATCAACTACTTACTTATCCCATTCACATTCATCCATAGACTATTTACCAAACAGTTATTCTCCCCCACCACAAGATCCAGCATATCAAACAAGCACCACCACCACTACTACAACCACTACATCACAACTTCTTAGTCCACAAAATAAACCGAAGAAACGTATTCAGGTAGGACACGAGCTGTATTGGAATCTTACTCGTTTTTTTTCTATTTATTTCTGTTCTTTTTTCTTTCGTTGCAATAGAAATTTCAGGCTGTACCGTGTCATTCGAATTCAATATGTGCTAACTGCAAAACAACTGAGACAACACTGTGGAGAAGGGCGAAAACAGGAGAAATCGAATGCAAGTGGGTGGAAAAGTCCTACAGATTTTGACCTGCTTGTAAAACTTTAGTCACTGTGCTGTAGGATATATCATGCTCTAGGGCTTCGTAATGAAAGAGAAGGAACCAAACAATTCTCACAACTGTAGGTGCATTTGTCGAATAATATCCGAATCAAGGTTTTCTTTTCAAATTCCTACTATGAACTGAAAAAAGGTGATATGGAAACCACGACGATATCAGACGACCATGACACACATTTCAGTGAATTAGGTGCTGCCGTAATCCCTCTTGCTCCCCGATATTTAGTCCGAACTATAAATTTAGGAATAAATAGAACTTGCTACTACTCGAGTGCTCTATGAAATTCTATATTTCAAAAACCAATTTAATTCCACTGGAGACTGTTTGCCGCAATTATCGAATATTATTATTATGTAGACTGAATTTCAATGTTTGAAAACCTCTTAATTATTCGTTAAATTAAACTACCTATCATCAGATATGCTGGTGAATATTTCCAGCTCATATCAAATAAAATGATGCGTTGATCCTGACACGAAAATCATAGCTGCAGTGCCATATTGTTGTAAAGTGTTTTACGGAAATTTGTTGGTAGATATGAAAATACAACATAATCTTTCTTACATTGCCTTTAATTGTAATCGCACTAAAGCAATTCTGTAGTTCTGAATACGACTGACATGAAAATTGTTGTCATCCCATAACCACAACAGACCAACAGCGAACAGCGGCTCAGAAGTCAATAGGGGTTACGGTGGTGCTAGTTGTTTCCTTGTGTACATTCAATGTCTGTAGCAGTACACATATTTAAAATGATCAATTCCCTTATTTTAGCGCGTGTAACTTGTACTTTCGTAAGAACAATACAAAGAGACCGATGTCGTTGTGCAAGGACACAATTATGAAGAGAAATCGGAAGCCACGTGCCGAGACATCATCGACGGCGGTAAAACATTCGGTTTCCGGAAGATGATTTACAACATTTTCGATCTCATCAAATCCATGTGTCAATTTTTCATCATTTTTTAATGAATACTAGTTGTTGCACACGTCTTACTTGGTAATTTCGCATCGATTTAATTTTTTTCGATCTGATTTTGTTTTGACTAAAGGAGGTTGAACTGAGTTGTGTACATCAGTAATTATATCTTATACGTCTTCAAATTGCGCGAATCTAAAAAAATATTTATTTAATTGGTATCTCACTGGCCAAAAAGCTTTTTTCCACGAAGTTCCATGGCAAGAATGTCGTGGCGTTCCCAGGTCTCCATTGGTGTCTCTTACGGATCAGAGGGAGGTTTATAAATTCGTGACCAAATTTTATTCCGAGATAACAAAAATTTTTAGTGTATGTTTGCTTGAAGCGGGATTTTTGTTGAAAAGGGGTATCTCTCTGCAAACTGTCGTCTCCTTATGTGAATCACACTCATTTCGGTACCCCAGCCAAGAATATATTCGCGAAGCGGTGAAGTGATAACCATCAATTGGATGGAGTTGTATTATGCACTATAAGTAATTGTTTGATCGTGCACAATCATTTAGTGTTACCCAATCAACTTTTCAATGATTGCTCAGAGTTTAATTACCAGTAATCTATGCTTTGTCGACTATTTGTGTACCTCAAATGAAGATTTCACGTTAATTCATTGATTAACCATACTGTATTTATTTTGAAATGCTAAAAATCAACATGACTGGGTGGAGAGTAAAAAAATATTCATATTTATTGCTATATAGAAGATGAATTAGAGAGTAAAATCTACGCAAAAACCAGTCTTATATTGATTCAGCGCCGCATTCGAATTCCATTCATTTGCTAAGATAACTGCCAAGTAATCCATCTTCACCATTACCCGCGTTCCTAGAAATATCTGCTGTTCGCGAGCGCTACTCACGAAAGTTTTCTTGCACGCTACTCTTTGTTGAACCTTCAAAAAAACATACAGTGGAAATAAAAGGATAAAGGATAAAGCTCTCGGCGTTGATCAATCCCTGAGGGATGCGCCATGCATTCGAGTTCAATTTTTTTAACTTCGTTTGAGGTGATTGAATGCATATCTGGCCTTTACAATGACTCGCGGTGGCCTCCCGCTGAACCGAGTCAGTGCTGCTTATCCTCCCAGACAAGTCTGAGACCTGTCTGGTACCAATTTACCGACCCCCGGAGGAATGGATGGCTTGGTGAGCCATGAGCGCGAGATCGAACCATTGACCTCGTGTGCGACACAGAGCACCTCTAACCACTGCGCCACATGCGCTCTTACAGTGGAAATAGGCTAGGTTATATCGTTGGATCGACACGATAAGTTAAATCTGAGTATTTGGTTCTATGAGGCTTCATTACTCTTGGTAAAAAACAGTTTGACAGTTATGTTTGTCCTCTTACCCTTCTGCTTGTTTTTTGCTTACTAGCACTAACGGTCTATTCTTGACAATGTTCTTCAATTGATCGACAAGACATCACAATCTATAAAATCCTGAATTGTCAAATTAGAATGTGCGTTGAATAGCTCTAGAAATTCTCTATGAATTCATCCAGTATTGATCCCTAAACGTATGTGGTACTCTGAAAGACGGTTCACTCACTTAGGAAGTTGAGACTGCTTCATTGATTGCGCAGCGGACGGAAGATTTCAGAGAAGCCCTATGACTACATTTAAAACGATATTTGCGGTGTTCGCGTCACGATACTTCACATGAACTGGAAATCACGGATATGCTATTGGCTCGCTCAACGATGTCCTTTAAGTGAATAATGAGTAGTGCGTGGTAATGCTTTAATTGCCTTGAATATCTCTATAAGGAAACCTTGTGTGAGCTTGAGAAGTAGCTCCACCTTTTCCTTCGTTTCCACTTTCACATTTCTCAACGATTATCATTGAAAGCGTGGATGAAGTATACCAAGTAAAATAACAAGCGTTCCATAGTTGAAAACTCCACGTTTGATGATAGATTCGTTTATTACTGGGCTATATCAAGACATCCTTGACTAATTCTATTCTGCTAACGATTCTACATCGTCGGCTTCTTCAGAACCAATAAATCGAGTCGGTTAATCACCGACATCCGTTTTTGTTGAAGGTCTTCATTTATACTGTTGTGTGACTCGAACCTTCTTCGACGGAGTGAAGCTCTAAATAGATTACCTCCACTCGACGCTGTCCTAAAAAAATGAGTACCTGCTGATGCTATCTACTCATTCACAGTAGATTGTTTCTTCGAGCAATCCATCCTCCAGTAGTGGGATATATATATGTTTATATATTTATACATATATATATATATATATATATATATATATATGGGAAGAAGCATTGTCGAGTGGTTGTGATGTCCGTCGTGATGGCGCGCGGTGCTGCTCTCCATCCCTAATGCTTTTCGGAAGTCAACAACGAATGCTTTATGGAACGCCAAGGCCAGGTTATTCTGGATATTGCAGTAACACGTGTCCATCCAGTATTCTACAGATTTCAAGAAGAAAATGAAAAGAAAGTTGAATATCAAACCGTCGAACGGATCAAACAAAATAAAACAAAAAGTATGTGTTCATTTATAAAAAGGATAAAGGATGAAGTCTCGGCGTTGATCAATCGCTGAAGAATGGATTCACCGTGCGTTTGTTTTCAATTTTCAACTTCGTTTAAGGTGAAATGTAAATCTGGCCTTTACAACGACTTGCGGTGGCTTCCCACTGTATCGAGTAAGAGCTACTTATCCCCCAGACAAGTCTGAGACCAATCCACTATCAATTTACCTATCCCGAAGGGATCGATGGTTTGGTGAGCCATGAGCGCGAGATCGAACCATTGACCTTATGTGCGACGCAAATCACCTCTAACCAGTGCTCCACTGCGCTCTATGTGTGTATATATAAAGACCAAAATTAAGTTGGCTCAAGAATCGTGCCAAGTTTCTACCCTGTCTTTTCACTTTAAATTCTAGGTTCGTAAGTCGAAGAAGACTCTGTGGCAGAGCTTCATAACACTCAGACCTGCTGTGCTATTTTGTGCGTGTGCTTGTTTTAGTCTATTTTCTGCGTACCATGAAGTACAAAATCAATCATCGTGCTGAATCACGAGGAATTTCTTAATCATCACGGAATGGAAACGTTTGAGCTCAACACGATGCCTGCATGCGTCACCAGAGTACTCACTCGCCTTATGCACACAACACTCACGCGCACACTCATACATATTTGCTATCATACAGGAAATATGCAAATGTACATGACACACAAAACATATGTGAAAGATGCAGACATATTGTCTTTGTTAAATATGAGGAGGGATTCCCTCACATAAAAAACTAGATTTGCGTTGATCCCAAAAGCAGGAGAGTGGAGCGGGAGCTTTGATGAGTGAAAAAAAAGTGATCAATCATGTAAACTGATAATCTAACAGTAAGAACAAATAATTTCAAGGCTAGAGCTAAACTTGAACAACGTCTCATATAAAAAATTAAACCCGCTAATTAGCAATATATATTTTTAATCATAATTATCATGATACGAAAAGAAACAACTACATCTATTTCAAAATTTACTCCTAAATACATAGGGCTGATGAGAGACATGAGTTTTCATCGCAATGCTGGTGTTCAACAAAACGGCAAGAACATAACAAAAAATGTTGTCCTCTAGTTTTCCCAATGTTAATTAGTACACAACTGATATAATATCGTGCAGGACAATAAACACACAAAATAGCAATCACTACTCATTATTTTATCATGACAACATATATATACAGATAAACAAATCAGCATTTGAATAACATTTATATTTCAAACAGCATAAAATGTACCAGCCATATCAATCACGAATAAATACCCATAGCTAGGAAGTGTCCATAAAATTTCGCATTCGAGGAGTCCAATTCGTGGGTAATCGCGGACGGGACATAAACGATAGCCGTACTATATACATATACTAAAGCGCTCTGTCTACACCAATATGCAAAAGGCTCAATAAATAACAAATACAAATAATGATGCGTGCTGTAGCTAGTTTAAAAAATATAATAATATAAAGCTGGATTTAACACTGGCTAATAGCCAAGTCCCTCAAAACAAATTGGCATAACTGGAGCCTCCACTTTTGCGCGGGAATAAAAGGCGATGGCTAAGCTAGATGGTAGTCCTTTGCCGCCCTCTGTGCAAGACCCTCACTCATTAATGGTAGCCCCAACACATATTTTCCCTGACCTATTCTAAATATCGACAGCTTAAATCATAGACGTTTAAGACACAGTGTTACATAACAACTTTTGTGCTCGAACAGATACAAGTGCGCGCAACTACACCTATTTAAGGTGCATTCTTCACATGTCACTATTTGTTTCTATTAGTGATTTCTGACTTGGCTGTATTTGCGCGCATGTTATGGTGAAAAAATGTCGTATGATGGTATACACAATGGAGCGCACGTAACAATACAATATCTGTGACTGTCCATTACCAGACTGCAGTCCTCCAAGAAGTTTTAGCTATAGCATTTTTATGCGTAGGTTGTCTGTAGGACAATTTCTGTATTTAGCATGTGTCTACTCACGTGAGCAATTTGATCTGTGCGAACGTAATAAATAATGTGTTCGGGCATCTAATACGGTTGAATTCGTCGCAATCATTGAGTGTGCGTACAACATCGGCTGCTACATGGTATGACGTTGCGCTGCGCGTGCACGTTGGTCGCCGTACTCGTCGCACCACGTCACCTGACGGTGGGTCTTTTAATCATGGAGTAAGGTGAATCTGTGTAATGGCGATCATGAATCTTAGTACATAAATTTATGTGTCCTATCCTGTGAGTGTAGAATACGGGATGCAAGTGTGTGCTGAAGTACTCATAAACTCTTTTCAACTGACGTGGGTGGTCGTGTCGAGTTGCACAGGAGTAGGACAAAAACAGACCAGGGAATGTTGACAAGGTTAGGGAAACACTTATTAATTTTAAATATTAGGCGGACGCTAATAGTGGACAGAGGAGTTTGGATGTGGGACGGGCACGTAGTGATAGAAAGGGAACACACAAACATGAGATGAGTTAGAAGTGCGTTGGGGTTTAAGAAGATATAAAAAGACAGCTGCCGAGGAACACTCAACACAATTTCCCCAACTGATATCGATATAGTAACAGGACAATTTTGAGTTTAATCAGCTCTCGGTTGCTCTCCATCGTCAATGTTTTTGTTTTGTGTGTACAGTGCTTTGGCTGAATATTTGGATTTGCAGTATCGTATATGAATACAACGGGAAGTTTGTCACGAAAATGTAACGGAAGGTGTTTTTTGTTTGGGAAGAAAACAATTTGCACTCAGGTTGTCGCTGTTTGAAGAACGTTCGTGGAAAAGGAGGAGGTGGTAATGTTGCCTCTCAACGTTGTACTAAACCTAACCTTTCTTGTTTTGCTTTGTAACGGAGTCGACCAAGGACTTCGTGCAAATTACAAGTGATAGTGCAGAGCTGCTCTGGGTAGGGGTTGAGCAGGACAAAAGCTTGGTACCAATTCTAATAGTGATTACGCACTATCCATGTCGCTCCCGTGGTAGAGTTTTCCTCTTCACCGCTCACAGACCACTTCACATCCGCATTGAAGAACACCTAGACAGAAAAACAATTAAAGACCCATGTAAGCCTCTAGGTACAGACAGGATACAGAGTCACAATGATGACGATTTCAAGTTAGTAGTCAAAATCCTAAGGCAAGAATCAAAAAACATCGGCGCAAAAAACCCTTGAAGTTTTCTGGATAAATTCCAGCAATGCGCAATTGAACAGAAATGGAGAGTGCCTTAACATAACCAACCACATGGCACCTTATCTCAGATTAATTTCCTAGCCTGGGTCTCAACTAACACCTATAGTTAATTTGACCTAGTAACATGGGGAGCGGGTTCATACGTCACCCTGCGCTAAGAACATAGGTAGTTCCGTCACTAGATTTCACGGTGAATGTTTTCCCTGAATCAATTATCGCTTGCCAATGCCATAGATTTTCATGTTTCCGCAGTACATAGTTATATAAGTAACGATTCAATGAATAATACGTTCAGGGTCTGAAGAGGCGTATTTACGGAAACGTCAGCCACAAGCAACCGCGAAAACCCAGCGGCAGGAAAGAAGAAACAATCGGTTGGGAAAAAGATACCAACCTCGTTAAGCTTTGAATAAAAATTAGTTTTCTAAGCTTTTCATCTCATTTTCAAAGTTCCATATTACTAACATGCCGAGGTATCAAGAAAGTCGGTCTTTTGAGTTTGAAGTGTTTTCACTTGGATCAGAAAATGTAAATCTCAGCAATATAAGTCTGATACCATTTCCCGACACTGAAGGGGCGAAAGGTCTGATGAACCCGTTGCAGTGTTTCACAAGCGCCGAGCGATGATCGGCATCA
This sequence comes from Parelaphostrongylus tenuis, assembly GCA_019055375.1. Lineage (NCBI taxonomy): Eukaryota > Metazoa > Nematoda > Chromadorea > Rhabditida > Metastrongylidae > Parelaphostrongylus > Parelaphostrongylus tenuis. The sequence continues at coordinate 153,421 of JAHQIW010006666.1, forward strand.
CTGTCTGTTTAATAAAAGGTGAAGCTTGTCTATACGGGAATGAAAATTATGTTTCTCTTTTAGATACATATATTGAGAGTGTTTTGTTTTTAGCGAAAAATCCCAGCTTTTATTTATAGCAGTTTGAACGAGTTCTCACTTACAGCGTAGCAGAGTGACTAAGTCAGGAATTTCTCACAATCTGTCTGCTTTAGGGTTTCTTTCCATTCTGGAATTATTCCACCAAAAAGATTTTCCATTTTGCATCATAGAAGATTGGAGAATTCTTGGAACAAAAAGATGACTGATAGATTTCCGGCTTTGAAAAATCTGTGAAGATGCCTCCTGCCTTTCATTTCAGAATCGTTGGAGGTAACTGAATGCATATGTGGTCTTTTCAATGACTCACCCGGCACTGCCCCGATCTATGAAGTGACTATCCTCCTAGACAAGCGTGTGTCAGTTTGCGTACCTCGCAGAGAAGGAAAACCTCGTAAGTCTAAGACGACAAATCTAAGGAAAAAACCAAGTGTATATTGCAAGACATCTTGTGAATACTGCTCCACAGAAAAGAAAAAAGAAGAGATTGCAGTGGCCATGAAAACAAGAAAGAATTTTTATCTGCATGGCAGTAATCCGCAATCAGATTGTTTACCTCAATGTTCGCTTATAATTAGTTTCCACATAATGCTGCTAATTTTGAGAATCCACAAATGTTTCTCATAATAAGGTAGAAACAGCCATCCCTCACAGCATAAGAAGACAGCTTACGCAGTACTCTCGTAACAATTCTCATCGTCGCACTTCCGAAAGAACTGTGTAACTCCCGCCTTTCCTTTTGTGATTGTCATCCTATACATCTCTTTCTCCCGCGTTTCGGAAGATTTGTGCTTTCTTCATTCTAGGTACCACCCATGGATATGCGCTCTACAAAATTTGTGTTTGACAAGTTATCGATAAGTCATAAGAAGTTCGGCAAAACTTCTGTGCATCAAAATTAAGAAAAATAGAACACTTGCAGGCATCATCTGACTACTCCTTAAACTCTGTAAAAGCCACTTGCTACAATAGTGTTAGAACTTCGCCTACAGGAAACACTTTTAGCTGTTCGTCTTTTCATCCGCTTCGAACAATTCAATGTAGGTAGTCCGTTTTCACCTCAACAAGTTCCAGAATATTCTTAGCGTGCTATATATAATAATTTGATAATCAACCATAAACAAATCGATGTAGGATGGGTGGTTTTCGAAGGAGTTCATTCACAGGTTATATGACTAATAGTTGAATGTTCCTGTTTTTGATCGTTCTGACGATTGATGACTATTGTACCGAACTTGTGGATAAAAGCGTACCCAATTAGACTTAAAGCAATTGCCTAACCATCCAAATGCTGACAACGGTGTGTCTGGATAATGAACTATGGTAAACCGTCATAAATATTAGAAAACATGTAATTCAAGCTCATAGAGCACACAGTAAATTCTGTTATTTTAAAAAATTAAGTCCGTAAGATGTAGAAAACATTTTTATTTCTCAAAGTTCAGCTGCAATAACACACAACCATGCGTCAACTGGTTAGGAATCTCAATCCATATTTTGGTATTGTGTTGAACAATACAGGAATGACGTCCTCCAGATTTGAAATTGCCGCCAATCAAAAGATGGTATTGAAGATTTTCATTGGGAATTTACATCAATTAGAGCACATTTCGCGCATTACAAACCTTTAAATGCTCCGATTCTTGGATGTCGGAGTATCATAATCAATTTTAGCAGGAAGATTTATGCACGTTTCAAAATGCACGTCTGCAGTTATTTGGAAGTAGCTGATAGTGAATCTCATGTTGACAATCACAAGATGCTCAGTGAAATAAAATTATGCTTCTAATGTGAGTGGACCAACCATTCTGTCTCTTCTTACGTGACTACTGCGCTCGGACACCACGAGTCGGGGCGCTCACACAACCGCGTACATAGTGAATACAAGCGAACAGGCAGCACCCGAAATTAGCCTGATTAAATAATCCATAAAAGTAACATGAGTTTAAACATCCAAAGGAAAAAGAACAATCGAATACATCACGACTCCATAAAAATAATTACGAATGACCCATACTAACAACTAGGATCAAAGATCGAAGCTCCCGCGGCGATTGAATGACACACAAAACCCACGCAATCCCTTAGGAGAAATGTTGTCGCAAGTCACAGTCGTGATTCTAAGTATGTCTAGCCCAAGAGCCAACTTGGCGCACACACGACACGAGAAAGGTTACGAGATGTGAAAAAACAAAAAAACTTACGCGCACGACAGCAAAGCAACAACGTCTATAGGTGTCATACTCAGAGGGTGCGATGTCATGGAAGGGAAAAGGAGTGAGGGCTCACAAGCCTCTACTATCACCCGACCTCAAATTAAAATCATGGGCCCACGAAGACCTTGTTTGGTGCGAAGAAGACGATATAGAACACTAGTAGCGCGAGTGAGTTTACTTGCGAAAGACCATGATATGCAGGATACTTCCGGAATTATATCATAAGATATTATTGCTCATTTATCATAATAAGTTGTGTCAGACAAAAGGTTGTCAAACGACGAACTCAGGTATTCACGGAATAAGGAGATGTTTCGATAGATACTCAAAAGATATTTTAATCAGTCTTAAATGCATAGTTCGAAACCTATTTCAAGGGATGTTGAAAACACTTGTATATAGTTTTACTCAAACCTTCAGTAAGATTATTTTCATGACAGAAAGTAGCGATAACTGCTCCATGTTATGATTCCAGCATTTTCAAATGGAAAACAGACCAGTATAATAAACTGGGTGCTTTGGATGGGAGGGCTTTCATGGAGGCGACTTCGCTGTGGTACTCCATTCACAAACGCCACATGACACTTAGGGAAAATGTTAGTGAAGCGGTACGAGAACACAAATTAGATAAATGATCATGCCTGCAATCCTGGCCGGAGCGTGACAGATCCGCTAAAGTGTTGCTCTCAATGGCATTTAAACTTCGAGAGTGCCATTTCCTAGTCGCTTAATGAAAATCGTGTGTGAATCGCTCACAAACTCCGCTTAATCTTTCTGTCGTTTCACTAACAGTATTCCGTTACGCGTCCAGTATGTGCATAAACAAACAAGTATAAATTTGTTCACTACAAAAAAAAAAAGACAGCTACACAAAAGAAAAAAGTGCTTGAAAACGATATAATTTGATAACATATCATCGAGCCACTTTTACCAAGTGAAGACTGCTATGGCACTTATAAACAGCTTCAAGCGGAAAACACCACGTGTTTTACGGCATTACGAACCCATTGTCGCACGGTTTACCTCCAAACACCCGATTAGAGGCCACACAATCCGAAAATCGGGAAAGACGTCAAATCATATAGGAATTATATCATATTGCTACTTCACCAGCGCTGGTTCTTGGAACAGTAGTCGATACAGACCGCATTATCATCAAAAATAAGTCAATCCTTGACAATCGAGACCGCTTCTTAAATACTAACTGGCAACTGGGGGGCCTCGGGTAATCATGTCAAATGTACAGCATTCAGGCAAAGAATTTGTTTTATCTAGCTATCACAAGTGGTACAGCAAAGAGTAGATTTTTCACTTACACGTGGCAGTATGGGACATGTTCGTTGTGACCTCTTTTATGTAAAAAGCTGGGGTTTTCCACTCGAAAGTGGTTGGGCTCAAACAAACATGACGAAAGGCAAATCGCCGCTGCAACTGACGAGGTCTGCAAGGGAGAAACCCTCCATATTAGAACTGTATAAATGCCCGTAAAATACCTCGAGGTAAAAGCTCAGAAACCAATGCGTTTACAGATTATTTGGGTCGATTAGCGAACAGTTTTCTAGTTTTTTTCTGTTCACGAACACCTAAAATCCATTCCACACACTTCTACGGTAGCATATTCATAAGCGCTATCTTTGTGTAACATACGGCTTGAATGCTGCAAGGGCTCGATAGTCAACATTGGGGTTGGGGCCGGCGTGCTATGGGCATTCCGCGAAAAAGCGGTTCATTCGTATGATTCCGTACGACCTACTTTGAGAGAGTACTGGGGGGACATCGATGATTGACGGGCTACACACGATATTGCAAAAGAAGCAATCTTGATGCTCGCAGAGACTAACAGCGTCGGACATATAACTGGGAATAAAAGCCCATTTGAACAAGTGTTTTAAGAAATAATCTAGGAACGATTGTAGTTGGGATAGCTCCAAAAAAAAAAAAAAATCAAGAAAAAAAAATGAAAGAAAAAAAAACTATGCTTAGAGGTGCTAAACAAAACTATCCGCTGTCAAAAATTCAGCTGAGCGCTGATGTCGGCCTTAACCGAAGCCAGCATCTGCAACTTTTATAAAGCGTTGGGTCGTTACATTTCACAATCTGATTATGACGAATGATTGTTCACTTTGAATGTTTTGCTGTCTGATTCTGTAGATTCTAAATTTGCAAACTGCACAAGTGCGAGTCCTTTCAAAAAAGAGGGTGACGAATACTTTAATACTGTGTTGCACATACTGTAGCTCAAGTAATGTTTCAAGTAGACGGACGTATAGCGCGATGCACTGGAACGATGTCAATCCCATCACTATAAACTTTGCAAGAAGTTCAATCTCTAGTATAAGAGATCCAGATAATCGTGACGAGTTGCCATAAATAGCTGCTGGCTTGGCCAACACAACTTTAAATTGATTGCGTTACAATTGTCCTGGCAAATATGACTATTCTGACACACGCTGAGTGTCACCGATATCGCATCAGAACGCGTAAAGCGTAATCTCGTTTAATTCGGTTGCTGCGTAAGCAAGTGGAATTGCCTCCTTGTTGTGCTTGACCGAAGTGATCACTGGCCGTTGCCGTGGTCTCCTCACTAGATTTTGCGCTTCAAATTTTAATTAGAGCATGTATAATCACATTGCAAAAATACAATCTAGTTCCTCGATTCGGAAATAATAGAAGCTTTTCTTTTTTAGCAAGGCGTTTAAGAGCCCGATGATAACGCGTGAACCAAAGTATTCGCAGATCTAGTTGTCGTCCGAGTCAGGTCGTAAATACAACTTTCGGGGGGCAGTACAGTTCAAGAAGAATAGACAACTCGGATCGAGCCGACAAGCGTGGAGATCACAGCGTGTCCAAGGATAATTGGTGTTGAGATTTGCAACTCTCCTTACAAAGCTCCATGTTGATGTGCCCTTGAAAAGCTGTTTATAGCGATGCCCGCTCTTGGCTTGTACTAAGTACGCTCTGTCTCTGCAATCCCGTTCGCGTGTCTTTCCAGGAAACCTCCAGGCGCATCTTGGTTTTCAGGCTTAGCTTGCCAATAGCCTAATAGAAATTCCTTCATCAATACTTCCGCTTTTCAAATTCAAGAGTGAGCTTTCGTTCGGACAGGACTCAGCGTCCGTCGTGGCGCGCCAAGAACTTTGGAAAGCTGTGATGTTATTGTGGCAATCTTATGCTCAAGCCCGAGCTATAACTTAATGTCACATGTGCTACTCATGGCGGCTAATAAAAATTCGAAGTAAATAGTTTTGTTTCGAATAGTCAAGAGTGATCGCAAGACTTTACGCACTCGCCAGCGGTATTCCATATTCACTACGTTGTGTTCACCTTTAGACAACCAGGAAGGACTTTGAACAGTCCATGTGAAAATTAGGTTGTCTGGTGATTAGAGATGATCTCGACAGTTACCGCATGAAGCGTATAGGAAAACCAGAACAGCTTTGAAAATAGTATACATTGCGCCGTGTACGTTTACGCACAGGCTTAGCCGGTCATGAGATTCGATTCGTTTCACAGCAGTTTTGTGTGAATTTCTTGGAATAATTACAATCGCGTTTGCGTATCTTAACCAAGGCCAGTCAGTACCAGCGTCATCCATTGAGTTGTAGAGGGCAAGGCGTATAACTTTAACAAACTAGACGTCGTGTTTATTTGAAGTGATAACGCGGGGGAAGGCACGTCAATTCAAGCTTTCTTGGAGCCTAAAAGTAAAACATTTTCCAGTGGCGGGGGATAACAAGTCAAAAAACAATTCTTCTTATGAGCTTCGCACATGCCCCACAAAGCTTCCCAACTTCGTGGAGGGGGAAGAGCAAAAAACACGAGCTCATTCATTGTTTTTTTTCTGAGGTTTTTTCAGTGAACGACTGGACAGATAGTGACGTCAGGGGAGGGGTGCATTTTCTTTGTGGCAGCAGCAAACTCCTATAATCCGTTCACTATCACAAGTGGATAACCAATGAGTGCCGAATCTAAATCTATTAATATGGCCTATAGGTGCTCTGGTTGCCGTCGTGCATAGCATACTGCTCCTTTGTAGGGGTCATCCTTATGGCACGTATTTTTTTTCTTGGGTAGATTAGCAGATCATAACTTAGGGAGACATACCGGACAAAAGCTCTTCTGTGTAATGTGTTATGTACAATCGTTTTTCTTGTGCAAACCATAAAGACTTTAGGGTTTACGGACAGGTGCGTGGTTTGGCGGTCACACAAGGGCGTGGTCCGCGCCGGCCCCCGTAATCTCGCCCTTCTCCCTACCACGAAAAAAAAACATGGAACTTCGATCTGTATCCTGTCTATCTCTCTATCTCCTATCGCGTTATAGACAACCCCCCAGTTTCCCCCACTTACGCGCCCGGCATACGCACCGCTCGCCGCCTGTCGGTGTCGCACGGCAGGGCGTGTTGGGGGGGGGGTTGGCTGGATAGGCCTGTTGCGTGAAAGAAAATCGAAAAAGGCTAAATGTTGATCACCTAAGTCGTTCAATAACTATCCTAATGATAGAATGAATTTTGAAAAAAAATTTTTTTTTCTTAGTTAAATTTTTATTAAGCACTGATCCATTCTCAATTTAGAACCACAATAGTTAAAAATAATATTGAAGATGCTTAATACTTGTGATTCGATCGTCTCCAGACTCAGAGTAAGAAAAGCTTTCTCCGGACTATCATGTTCGACCACGCCAGGTCTCTAGTTAGGGCCGGAGAACGTGATAGAGCCATTGCCTCAGGGCTTCCAGGAAAAGTCAATTAGAGCAGCTATGAGCGAAAGTGGTGAAAAAGATCAATAACCGAATAACATATCTCAAACTTTTCATGAGGTCTGTTCAATAATATGAAGATTCTTATACAGTGCTAGGCACGTGTTTCGGCATTACAGCCTCATCAAAGGCGCGGTACCTCTCGGTTTGGCAAAGTTCTTATAGGGGGTTAAACCCTATACATATGAAGGAATCGACGCCAAATTATTTACAACATCATCGCATGTTAAATAATAAAAGCCCCATATGTTGCAATGACAAACAGGAGACGCTCGTGACTGTAAAATGAATCATGCCTTTACATTCGCCTGCATATATATTAATCATTCATTAATAAATACAATGTGTCTCACTTAAGTAGGCGGTCGACTATTGCTCACAGCAATGCCGCGCGATATTATCACCTAACATTCTGTGATTTCGTAAATGATTTGGCGCCAATTCTTGTATATGTGGAAGGTACATCACTTTGCAAGAGGGCTGTTAAACCCAAAAGCATCGTGCTGCTGAGGAGGCTGTAGTGCCGTAACGTGTCTAGCACTGTATAAGTATCATGGCACACCTCATGAAAGATTCAACATATGTTACCAGATTATATATTGTTTTGAGCGAGGTTCATAAAAGTAGTCGAATGTAAACTTACAAAAAGGTTACTTATTTGCCTTCTAAATGACTGAAATCACAAGTCACACTAAGCTGATCCCTTTGCAGAATTTTGATGCAATTCGAGGAGTCCATGCGTGATACATAACTTCTCCTTTTGTGTTCACTTGTGGCATGTATTTTTTCCTTTAATATTTCTTGACTACCGGACAAAAGTTCTCTGTGTAATGCTATGTACCACATTTTCATTGCATACAACATCATCCAATCCCATACAAGTAATCCATTACAAGTAAAATCCAAATGCGTTCGCGGAGTCCATATGACTCTACAGCTGAGCTAAAGCGCGCCGTCTCAAATACTTTCTGGTCCCATATAGCGTCGGTGAGGCGGCCTCACAGGTGCTCTTTAGTAGCGGCTCAGTGTGTCACTTGGCGTTTTCCTTAAGCAGTTCGCGGCTGGGGTGTGTGCACTCTTTGTCCTCATGGTGGACGCACTGACTGAGGAATGAAATTTTTGAAATCCAAATACTATCTGAGTCTCGGCTCTACGACACATCGCCCCGTCTTTTTTTGATCTTAGCTTGGAAAGTGCCACAGACTCCTAATGCGGGATAAACGCTGTAAATAAGTACGTACCATGCGAATAGTTACGCTTAGGTTTAAGCTCGTATGAGACTTGTTGACGGCCTCTAGGCTGAATGAAATTGGTTTTTCCACAAAAAAAGTATAGATATTACTTACTACTGATGATCATTAGCCTTTCTCTACTGAAGAAGCACTGTTGAGTTGAGCTTTTCAAGTAGTGCTGATGCTCTTCATAAGACTTGGTTCGATGCGAACATTAGGACTCACATTGCTTGGGCGATCGGCTACAGGTAATCGACTCGAACCACTGAAATTTTGAGGTGGAGGATGCCGTAGGGTTTGATACTGCATACTCTAAAACGTTCTCATCGTAGCTTGTCACTACGGCAACTCAAGTACAGTTCTTAACAAGGTTCAGATAAAATTTGCGCTACCACTACTGTGAGCGTTACAGTCACAATTTCAGATTGTATATAGAAAGAAGGGAGAGAATGTGGCGGAATTTCCATGTTTAAACGTAGAATGATGATTATTTTGCTTTGCCTGTGCATATATATATATATATATATATATATATATATATATATATATCCAATAATTTTGCTAGAGAACGGAAGAAAATGCGATCCCTCTTGCTGGACAAGAACTTTTTATGAGAGTGTTAGTCATCATTCTAAAGCTGAAACCTCCTCCTAGAGCGGCATCTAGCTGTTTTTTAAAAAAGTCTTTTAATTAACGTTTTAGCAAAAGAAAAGCCTTTGTTTGTGTTCCACACGTGCATATTTCTCGAGGCACAGACCTCATCCTTTGAAGTCTTAGTAATCAATTTATAGCGTATGGCTCCACAATTCCAGTGCTTTGCTTGTTTCCAAAAGTCCTTTTCACTGCAGTGTAACAGAAAGATAAGATTGAGTTTCAGATATTCCGCACGATTCCCGGTCAATCTACGGTCTGGACGTGTGGTCGGCATATACCAGATTCAGTGGCGGCCTAGATCAATCGAAATACTTTAAAGCGTCGAGATGTAAAGTGCGATTATTATTATTCGACTGGGAGTTTCATCTGCGACTCAAAGGAAACCAGATTAAGCGTATGACTCTGATACTACGAGATTTCCTCTACATGTTCATGTATTTTCCATGCGTCCAGCGCAGTAATTGTAGAATCTACGCCGCCTATGAAAACATGATTTTATTTTGAACTCTACACTGTTATAGAAGGGTTGTTTTGAAAAAAACAGATGCGTACGACTCCAGTCAGAGGTTTAAGCTTTTGAACGATTACTAATACTCTCATGGAAGCTTTTGTTCAGCTAAATGGATCGCCTCTCCTTCCCGTGTCTTCTCACGGAAAAGAACTCATTTATAATCATATATATTGTATATATATATTAATATGAATCATTGCCCTTGATTTTTCCTATATGCATCGATAATTTCGGTAAGATTCAACTCATTGCTTCTCAAAATCTTCTTCCCGTCTTCTTAATTCGAGTTCAATTTATTTTTTTTCTTTTAGATTATATAGCTGAATTTCGATTCTCATAGAGCTTTTGCCAGGAAAGTTGAATTATTATTGAATGGTCTCTTGTAAGCGTAATTCTAAGAAGAAGTACGCGCAGCCACCTTGAAAATCTTTACTTTGTAAAACGATTTCTGTCAGATGCAATCGCATTTCAACGAATGCGCTCGTGAGCCTTTGATTTTTCCTAAAAAGCCCTGTTCCACTTGATTATTGGCATTCATTTGTTAGCTCGAAAATGTAAATTTCAACCACCCTATAATATATTTCTCGAATGGCTTGCTTTTCGCGCTGTAACAGTCGAAATTAGATTTCGTATCGCATTCGAGGTTTTCTCGCTGCGTAAAGTTTTTCCTGCTGAGGGTCAATAATTGTTCCATAGCACAACTCTCAACGATTTTTCAAACGATTTCAACCACAAACGAGTATCGTAGTTAACTTTCGGAGTGGGCTTGTCGGAGCGCTGTAACTATCAAAAGAAGACAGGGTTGCACCACAAGGGTGGGATTTCGTGATATAGGCCCCAGATCACCGAGCTTTTTTGCAATATCAATGAATCGCGAACGTAATCTTTTTTGACTACGATAAGAGGTTCTTTCATGAGCAAAGTTTGTTCGAGAATTGTCCAGATTTGAGCTATCAAGCAATCTTCAAAAGTTTAGCGGAAAAGTTTTGTTCAGCTAGAGCTACTTGAGTGTGGAAGAGATTTTTATATTTTCTGATATAGATCGTATTGAGGAAACCTTTCTGAAAATAAATTACATCTTCAAAATTTTCGGGATTTCGCTATCAAGCTATATCAGAACTCTTAAGAAATTAGCAAAACGAGCTTTTCCAAGAGGTTGAAACAGGATGCGGACATCGAGAAGATCCAAATTTGCAAAATGCAATCTTCTTTTGACTGTTACGGTGTGTCCGTGAGAAGACACGGGAAGGAGAGGCGATCCCTTCAGCTGAACAAGAGCTTTCATGAGAGTATTAATGATCGTTCAAAAGCTTAAATCTCTGACTGGAGTCATACGTATCTGTTCTTCTAAAACACCCTTCTATAACAGTGTAGAGTTCAAAATAAAATCATGTTTTCATAGGCGGCGTAATTCTACAATTACTGCGCTGGACGCATGGAAAATACATGAACATGTAGAGGAAATCTCGTAGTATCAGAGTCATACGCTTAATCTGGTTTCCTTTGAGTCCAGATGAAATTCCCAGTCGAATAATAATAATCGCACTTTACATGCGACGCTCTAAAGTATTTCGATCGATCTAGGCCGCCACTGAATCGGATACATGCCGACCACACGTCCCGACCGTAGATTGACCGGGAATCGTGCGGAATATCTGAAACTCAATCATATCTTTTCTGTTACACTGCAGTGAAAAGGACTTTTAGAAAACAAGCAAAGCACTGGAATTGTGGAGCCATACGCTATAAATTGATTACTAAGACTTTGAAGGATGAGGTCTGTGCCTCGAGAAATATGCACATGTGGAACACAAATAAATGCTTTTCTTTTGCTGGAACGTTAATTAAAAGACTTTTCTAAAAACAGCTAAATGCCGCTCTAGGAGGAGGTTTCAGCTTTAAAATGATGACTAACACTCTCATATAATGTTCTTGTTCAGCAAGAGGAATCGCATTTTCTTCCGTTCTCTTCGCAAAATTATTGTGTATTATATATATATATGTGATCAAAGGCAAAGCACAGCAAGTAATCATCATTCTACGTTTAAACATGGAAATTCCGCCACATTCTCTCTCTTCTTTCTATATACAATCTGAAATTGTGACTGTAACGCTTACAGTAGTGGTAGCGCGAATTTTATCTGAATCTTGTAAAGAACTGTACTTGAGTTGCCAAAGTGACAAGCTACGATGAGAACGTTGCAGAGTATGCAGTATCAAACGCTATGGCATCTCCACTTCAAAATTTCAGTGGTTCGAGTCTATTATCTGTAGCCGATCGCCCAAGCAATGTGAGTCCTAATGTTCGCATCGAACCAAGTCTTATGAGAGCAGCACTACTTGAAAAGCTCAACTCAGCAGTGCTATTTCATGGAGAGAGGCTAATGATCACTTAGGTAATAATTAATACTCAGTGTTTTTGTGGAAAAACCAATTTTCATTCAGCCTCAGCGTAAACTATTCATACGTGCTTATTTTACAGCGTTTATCCGCTTGGTGTCTGTGGCTCGAAAATTTCCATTCAGGTCGTCCACAATGAGGACAAAGAGTGCACTTTCAAGCTTAAGAAAAAGACAGGAAACGGGCGCTCTTAGTCATCTGTAGAGCTTGAGACTCAGATAGTATTTGGATGATCTGATTTTACTTGTGTGTGTTGCAATGAAAACGTGGTACATAACATTACACAGAGAGCTTTTGTCCGGTAGTCAAGAGATATTAAAGAAAAAAAATACGTGCCATAAGGATTACAAAAGGAGAAGTTATGTATCACGACGGCAACCAGAGCTACCTATTGGCATATTAATAGATTTTAGATTCGGCTCATTAGGTTATCCACTTGTGATAGTGAACGGATTATAGGATCTGCTGCTTGCACAAGAAAATGTCGTTCACGAAAAAACTCAGATAAAAAACAAGAATGACTCCGCTGCTCCACCAAGGATTGCTTTTTTACTTGAAGCTCTAAGAATAATTGACCTTGTTATCCCAAGATGACAGGTAACACAAGCTTGATGACCGCTTATCACTTTCAAATAAACACGAGTCCTAGTTTGTTAAAAGTTATACGCCTGCTCTACCACCTCAATGGATGACGCTGGTATGACGGTGGTAAGATAGCAAAGCGATTGGTCATTATTCCAGAAATTCACAAAACTGCTTGTGAAGACGAATCGAATCTGGTACGTGCGTAAACGTACACGCGCAGGTATATATTTTTCAAACTGTTTGTTTTCTATATTCTTCATGCGTAACGCGAATCATCTCTAATCACCAGAAATCATTTCACATGGCTTCAAAGTCTTCCTGGTGTCTAAAGGTGAACACACTACTGAATATGAATACCGGTGCTAAATCCTTGCGATCACTTTGACTATTCGAACAAACTTTACGAAATTTTTATTAGCGCATGAGTTAGAATGTGACATTAGTATAGCTCGGCTTGACATAAGATTGCCAATAAAGTCAAGCTTTCAAAGTGCGCGCCTCCAGTGAGTCCTGCGAACGAATCTGAATTTGAAAGCGGAAGTATTTGATGAACATATAGCGGCAAGAAAACACAAATGCGCTGAGGTTTCTGAAGAAGCGAAGGATTGCAGAGAGAGAGTACTTAGTAAAAGGGCATCGCATATAATTTTCAAGGCATCCACATGGAGCTTTGTAAGGAGAGTTGCAAATCTCAACACATATCTGAAGTGGATCCTACGATTGCGGCTCGATCGAGTTCGTCTACTTCTTCTTGAACTTCTGCGAAAGTTTGTACGACCTGATCGACGACAACTCGATCTGCGTCTTCGGTTACCGCTTATTCGGCTCTTAATACGCCTTGCTAAAAAGAAAAGCTTTTATTATTTCGAAGAGGACTAGATTGTATTTTTGCATATTTGATATACATGCTCTAATTAAAATTTGAAGCGCAACTCCGAGGAGACACGGCAAGGCAGTGAATTCGGCAGCAACAAGGAAATTCCATTTTACGCAGCAAACGAATTAAACGAGGTATACGCTTTACGCGTTCTAATGCGATACGGTGACACTCAGCGTGCTGTCAGATAGTCATCATTTGCCAGACAGTAACGAATTACTTTGTTGTTGCCATGCCAGCAGTTATTTATGGCACTCGTTCACGATTATTCGGACTTTAGTATAGAGAATTTGACTTCTTCAAAGTTATAGGATGGGATTGACATCCGTTCCACATCGTTACTCGTCTCCTTGAACATTCCTTAGCTACGATGAAATCAGTTAAAGTATTTCACTCTTTTCTGAAAGGACGCACTTGTGCAGTTCAAATTAGAATCTCAGAATCAGACAGCAAAACATTCAAGTTGACATTTGCAAATCAGATTGTGAAATGCTCAGCTTTATAAAATGCAGCTGCTGGCTTCGGTGGCTACTAATTTTTGAATGGGACAGTTTTTTAGCACTCAATGATAGTTGTGGATATCCCAACTTACAAGTCGTCCTAATTATTCTCTAACACTTTTCAAATTTTCTCCAGTTTATGTCCACTGTGGCGAGCATCCATATTGCTTCTTTGCAATATGCGGTCAATCATCGATGTTCAATACTCTCTCATAAGTAGGTCGTACGACATCATAGAAGACCTTTTTGTGCGAGAATGTTGAATATCGATGCTTGAGCATCAGCCGTATGTTACAAAGAAGCGCTATGAAATGCTCGTAGAGTGGATTTAGGTGAAAATAAAATAGAAACTGTTGAAGAAATAATGATAACGCATTGGTTTCTGAGCTTTTCATGAGGTCTTTTACGGGCACTTATACAGTGCAATACACGTGGTTTCTCCCTTGCAGCCTCGTCAGTTGCACGATGCCTTTCGTCTGAGCCAATCACTTTCGGTGGAAAACCCTCTTTACATAAAAGAGTCACCAACGAACATGTCATACTGCCACGTGTAAAGTGAAAAATCACTTCATACACGATAGCGATAACAAATCATTGCATGGTCAGTGACATGATTACCGAGCAATGCAGTGATTAGCAGTCGATTGTCCAAGGCTGCTATTTTTGATAATGCGTTCATGTTCGACTATGTTAAGACCACGCTGAAAGCAATATGATATCATGTATATTATTTGAGTCTTTCATGAGGCCTCTAAGGGCTGTTGGAAGGCACCGTGCGACAAGGCTGTAATGCCTAAACACGTGGTTTGAACTGTATAAGTGCCATAGCAGTCTTCTTGAAAAGGCTCGAATGATATGTTATCATATTATATCGTTTCAAGACGGAGCTGTCGTAGGAACAAATTTGCTTGTTGTTTATGCACATCTGGAGCGTACGGAATACTGTTAGTGAAACGACACGAAAGATTAATGGAGCTTGGAGCGATCACACGATTTCATAAGCGACTAGGAAATGGCTTCTCGAAGTTTAAATGCAGAGAGAACACTTTAGCGGATCTGTCACGCTCCGGCCGATTGCAGGAATCATTATTAATTTTGTGTACCGCTTCACTAACATTTTCCCTTATGTGTCATTTGCGTATGAGTACCAAGCGAATTCGCCTCCATGACAGCTCCATCCAAAAGCAAGTATCGGTTTCCATTTGAAAATGTGCAATATAAATGGAGCAGTTACGCTATTTCCTATGAAAATAATCTTACTGAAGGTTCGAGTAAACTATATACAAGTGTTTTTCACATCCCTTGAAAAGGTTCGAACTATGCATTTAAGACCTGATTAAAAATCTTGATATCTATCGAAACATTCTCTTATCGTGAACTAGAGCTTGTGTTGACAACCTTCTGACAACTTATTAAAACAATAATATCTTAGATTACTGGAATATGCATATCTGGGTCTTTGCAATAACTTGCGCTAACTCAGTGCTACTCGTCTTTCCACACAAGTCTGGTGCCAGTTTTATTGAGGTCGGGGTAGAAGGCTTGGTGAGCCATGAACGCGAGATGGAACCATAGACCGTGTGTGCGACGCTTAACATCTCTAACCGTGCGCCAAGTGGCTTTGCGTAGAAACTAGAAACGAATGCGACACATTCCTCAGGGATTGATCAACGCCGGGAGCTTCATCCTTTATCATTTAGTTGGGTCATTGTAATATTATGGAGTCGAATATCGAGGTGTTATAATATTACTATGGATATTTAATCGATAATTTCGGCGCCTTCGCTTTCTTCACATGAGGGGTGACCGAAACGATTGTTCCACAGATAGTTTCCATGATGTCAGTCCTCGTAGTTTCGAGGGCTCCAAAACGTTACCTAAATAAGGATTATGCAGGAGCAAAGTGTGTGCTTTGAACATTCTAAAACGTTATCGCAGAATCTCAGAATATCTATAATTATTTGTCAGTAAAGGAATCCGATTTTGATCACTAAATTTCTTTACAGTGGAGAAGCGTACCACTTTTAGGCACCTTTCTGCTCTCTATTAGATGGTATTACTACGAAACCTATTTGAAAGATTAAACTTTAGTCATAGCGCAATATCGTTGGGCAGAATATCAGTTTATGATCGCAAAAATTTCCTTTTCATGATTGCTGGAACCAAATCGTGTTTGGACTCTGTTTCCTTTTGTCGGAAAAGAAAAACCTACAGCGTTATCAATTCACTACTACAGTGTACAAAGCGACACCATGTAGAATTTTTTTACGAAATCCGTACATGTACAGAAATCAAACCAGCTCTATACTTGTCCACAAAATCGAAACATCTCTCCGAAATCAGAGAAGTGATACCAGACTTTGCAGAAAGTTTAGAAACAACGGTGGAGAGACTGGCAAGCCATGCAAATCATTATATATATATATATATATATATCACATATTATTATATTAGCTATATTGGTTATATATGCAATCGGCACCTCCGCGATACCACGAATTGAATCGAATGCGTGGAACATTCAGCATGGAGTGATTAATGCTGGACATTTTATGCTGTTTGAAATATATATTATCACAATGCTGATTGTTACTACACTTGTATGAAACTATGAGATTATCTATTTTGGTTTACTGCGACAACTGTACTAATTACATTGGGAAAACTAGGACAACATTTATCTTTTGAACACCGAATCGATGAAAACTTCAGTCCTCATCAGCAGATGAATTTTGAAATAGATCGCCGTATCGATAATATATTAAAAAAAGCTATGAACATTCGTTAGCTCTAGTTGAAATCGTTCTTACGCTATTCAGTTTACGATTTGCATCACATCATCATGTTCACTCCTTTGGC